>JANBPK010000673.1:0-13261 GCA_027579435.1 Candolleomyces eurysporus | reverse complement strand
GGCGACTAGACGCACCCCCAGAAACCACGCCTGCATGATTGCGTTCACGGTTCAAATGCGGAGGGGCGTCTCTAGTAAACGCACTACGACCAACAGGAACAGTGGGCGCAGGTGGGGCGGTAACAGGCTCCTGGACTATAGGTAAGGTGTCTAGAGAGGCCGGCTGTACCGTAGGAGAATAAGAGGATATTGTATCAAGTATTTGAGAGGGGACAGGGGTCCCATTCTGAATATATAGGGACGCAAGTGCGCATAAAGCCATAGTTGCCGAATGGGCATTCGCGGAAAGAGAAGGATTCGAGACAGCAACCTGGGTATCCTGCTGGGCGCCAGTGATTGGTTCCACAAAAGCAGTACCGCCAGCCGGTGCCCGAAGAGTAGATTCGGAAACAGAAGGGAGCAAGAAACTCCCGCCAAAAGAAAAGGCATTCGAAGAGGAAACAAAATTCGAGGAATTGAAACGACGATTCATAAAAGTGGGCGGGGACGAGGAGCGGTTCACAGTTGCAAAAGGCGTAGACTGTCCACGTACGTCGTCATCCAGACTCTGGGTGCTTCCTGGGGTCCCTTCATCCGGTCCTCCACTTCTAACATAGAAATCTTCATCGCCACCAGTCCCTTCTCCATCGTCTACGAAAATTTGGGTCCCGCCTAAGGAGTTTCGGGCGGTATTGTTGTCTGACGAGACAGAGGGAGGAAGAGAACCATGATGGGATCCGTCCTGGGAAGGTCGTCGTCGGTGTTGACGGTTCGTGGGAGCCTGTGCACCCGAATTCCCTTGTCCTGTTGACATCGGTGGGATAAAACGTTGATATAGGGTCCTAATGAGAATCGCCTTTAGGCGTTGTGAAGAAACAACGCCAGAAGGGGATATATGCTATAAATTGGTACCGAGGACCTCGACAAGCGCTCAGATAGCGAGCGCGGGGCTCATAACTTGTCAAGACGACCTATACACCAGGGATGAGCTCAGAGAAAGAATGAAGTATGAGCTGTGAGGACGCGTCGCGAAAGAATATAAACTATGAATGTGATCATGTGATCGTGATATGAACTCCGAATGAAATTTCAACAGGAAGAAACAAAGAACACCAATTCTCTTTAACGATGAGATGGAGCTGCTGGAATGAGAAGTTCCAACCAAACAACAAAAGACAGACCTTGAAACTTTTTGGCGGGTGGGAGGAGTTGTGGGGCATGAACTAGGTTGGGGTGGGGATGTACTGGAGGAGCCCAAATTGGCAAAAGGAAAAGCATAAGCTCAGGCGAAGAAGCAACAGCCGCAGAAATTGGAGATGATGAAGGTGTACAACCTACCATGCCAAACATGTGCACGGCGCAAGGTGGAATGCTCCATATAGTTTGAGAATCAGGCGTGTACTGAATGCTCAAAGAGTAAGCTCAAGTGTCAATATGCAAAGGGTAGGGCAGGGGATGGAGAAGAAGATGAACTGGAACTGGAGGCAGAAGAGTCCAAACCCAAACCCAAGACAAAGCTGCCTGCACGCAAGTCTGAAAACCAGTTTGCCAAAGGCCACGGCAGGATATCCAAGGGTCCAAGTTAAAAAGCAGGTGAGGACTTTCATTCACATGCAATCCTTTTGTTTGTTCTTACCACTCGCAATAAGCATCAGGTGAAGCGAATTGTAAAGCACCCAGCAAGCCGAACGGGTCTGGCCACTTGTCAACGTTGAAAGGGAGTGGAAAGACGACCAAGATACGTGAACCTTTTCTGACCCGATGGTAGTGCAGCTGACCAAGGCTGCGATCAAAGAAGTCAAGGAATCGTGATCAACACTAGGGTGGGCAAAGAGTTGTTCCTGGAACTCAACATGAACTCATTGTCAAAAATATAGAGGATGCAGTTGCTATATGAGGTCCACACTATGATGACCTGACCTGGTATCCTTTTGCTTGAAAATGTTGTCAGATTATTAAAAGTCCTATGAATTTTAATTTATTCTACAAGCTTGAATGGTAATTTATAATTCTGCACCAAATTTATGCCCTTTAAGGCCAGGGAGTATATTGTTGCAATTGATCAAACCTGACTTATTACAACTGAAAATGTTGTCAAATCATTGTTAAATTCATTTATTCTGTAAGCTTAATTGATAAGCTATGATTCTACACCAAATATACACCCTTCAAGTGCACATAATATTTTTTTNGCAATTTACCAAATCCAAACAATCAAAAAAATAGTGATAAAAGAGTAATATAGCTATAATAGTGAGGCATTTCTTCTACTAGCTCTAGTTTTCATTGGTAAAGAATGTACTATATTTGGCTAATTCATCTGCTTCTGTAAACCCTCTTCACTGCCAGAATTATCCTCACTTTGTATTATATTTTCTTTCAAGTTTTGAAAAAAGGTAACACACTTTGGAATTTTGCTACATCTAGCACTTGGCTTCCCAGATGGAGGACAGCCGTGCTTGCCAGTATAAATCTAAAATCATTCTTCAACAAATATAAAAATATATAAGATTTAGCATCATACCTCAGGTGGCCTTCCCACTTTAGGCTGCAACACTTCAGAATTTGGGTTGATCTTGTTTTGTACAGCTTCATGGAAAGATGCAGAGCCAACAGTGGTATTATGCCTCTTAGCTTGAACATCTTTCCAAGTCTCATTCTAGAAATAAGAATTAGTCAAAAAAGAAGTAAAAAAAGAGATATGACAAACAGGCATTATATGCCACAATCCAGGTATGGCAGGCTTTGCAACTATGACTGTGAAGGCACAGATGCTTCCACACCAAATCTGTTGTACAGGTAGATCTTTATAGCTATTTGAATTATGCAAAGGTTTGATATCCACAGTATAAAGATGGCCTAAAAAAATAAGAACCATGTGAAATGGAACAGAAAACAAGAAAAAGACTTGTAATAGAACATATCAATGGTATGATTATGATCAAGATATCCAAGCTCAAAATACAGATTATATAAACCAGCAGAAATGCATACAAATTTCTTGAAATACACTTTAGAGTACATCTTGAGGTAGTTGTTGTTTGAAATACAATTAAAGGCAAAAAGGTTAGAGGAATTGGCAGTGGTGATGCATTAGGAAACAAACTTTTCTTCCTGCTACATCTGCATATATGGGTGGATGCCATTGCGAAGCCTAATCCGCATCTGTTCATTGCTGCATACCTCAGACACTGAAAAGCCTGGAGAAATAGCAACATGAGCAACATGATACAGATAATCATTTGCAAGGTGTCGACTAAAACCTCTAAATGCTTTACTAGTATTGGTGATCAGTGCAATAACAATAAGGGTGGACTTATCCTCTATGCAAGATTGGTGCCAGGAGTTAAGCTTCTCAAAGGCATCATTAGTTTCCAGGACCCAGTTTGGGCCATCAGAAAACTGAGAAAAGAGATTTCTTTCCACCACTGCCAAAATGAATCACTAATGGACAGTAGTTTGATGTGCTGCAATTTACTCACTTTGGAGCTTATTTGCAGGTCTTTTGCTGACCAGAAAGTACTGGAGCTTCTTATATGCAGTTGAGCCAACCATACAAAGTCTGCAACAATGATGGCATGGTTGCTTATAACAAATGCACAGAATATGCCAATTGTGCACTTCTGCTCTGTTAGAGAGCCAAAGTCAATGAATTGAGAAAGAACTTCAAAGACTTGCAAGCACTGTACTTTTTTTGCATTCTTGTTTGGGTTTTGGAGCATCAATAGCTATGAAGGCTTCAAAGTCTAGTCGAGATAGAATGTAGACTGATAACTCAAAACTAAAGTTGATTGTAACAGCATGCTATAGCAAAAAAAAANCAGATGTGAGAATGAATAATATTAAATTATTGAATGAAAAGCACTCACATAACCAGCAGCAAAAACCAGGCATTCACCTTTCATTGTATACACCAAAAGGCCCTGCTTAAATGGCCTATTCATCAGGTATACACATGAGGTCTTTCAAGGCTCTGGTACAGGCTCTGGTATATGTCCTGCCTGCTTTGCTTTCTTTGCCTCTGCTTCCTTTGCCTTAAGCTTTAATTTCTCTTTCCGCTCTGCTTGCTTTGAGATAGTTATTGCATTAGCTAAATTGTTGAAATTAGAAGTATAAAGAGGCTTATTAGGGTTTGGTTTTTTAAGTTTTTTATCAAAGTGCTGGCAGTCGATGCTGATTGAGAAATACTTCTTGGTGTCCAACCCAAAGGCAAAGCAGCAAAGAAACAGATGAATTTGAGCCATACAATTGATGGTTGAGACAATTTTCATTAACCATGTATGAAAACATGCACCTTGAGAGATTTGTTTAGTCACCCTTTCCTCCTTCTTGCATAGTCAATCAAATTTCTTGAAAAATCCAAACACTTCAGAACCTTCAGACATTGTATGAGGAAGTGGAGAGTGTCAGGGCAATACTGTAAGACCTAGACATCAAGATTTTTAGTACCAAAGCAGAATAAAGTCCTAGATGCCTAGGAGAAAGCATACTTGATAAAGGTTGGATGTGTCTGGACAAAAGAGGAGAATGTTTGGATGTGTCTGAATAAAGAAAAGAATCTTAAAGGCAATGAACAAGAATAGAAACTGATTTGACACATATATCTATGTGCAGCAAAAAGATTTCAGCAAGAAGTAAAGAACAGTGACCAGGGCAATGTAAAAGCAAGTAATATAATACAATATGGCATGCTGATTTTGTTGCATGGGAACAATTTTTTAAATTGGTCACTCTGATCCTTCATGCTCAATCCTCAAGAAATGGTTCAAGGACAATGGGTATATTCTCTGGAGCTGGAAAATGGTTGTGCCTGTTTACAGCAAGATTTTTGTTGAAGTATGAGTTGGAGAGAAACCATTAACTCTGGACAGTACCAAGGTCACCATAAACTCTTTGCGTTAATCCACTAATAGAATGCTCATATGTAATGGATTTTAATTGAAGAATCACAAAGTTATGCTTATGCATGCGTGTAGCAACATCATCAACATAATTCTTGCTGCCTTGTTCATGGCATGATCAAACCTTATCACTAGCTCCTTTATTTACTCACTTTAGCCAAACCTCATATGCAAACATAATACAATGCACACTGACTTACTTTTTCTTTGCAATATATGCCGCCCTTCCACCTGTTTGTCTATTCAATTCAACAACAGCTACTGAAAGGAAGGCTGTGGTAAAGATTATCCAGCCAAAGATCAAGTATCAACTAGTGACAACATAACAGCTAGCTTTGCATTGAGTGCTAACATTGCATAGGCCGTGAATGATCTTTTGAAGAAGAAAGATGTATGTATAACGATTCTCAAAATGCCGCCACAACACCAGGTGTAAAAACTATTCATCTAACCATGACATCTAGGCGCTCTAATTTCAGATTAGGTGAGCTTGCTATTAACCTCAACCTGTACGAGCAAGGCCAACTTTATCAAGGCTAGTTAGATGAAAGTGATAACCATCTTCTGCTCTTTCATTGTTTTTATCCAAGTAATTTTTATATTCAATATTTACTTCAATGAATCATTCTTACTTACATTCCATATCACCACTTTATGTTTTGTATTCTGTCCCCAGACTCACACTGAGTTACCAAAGATGTAGCAGTTAACCCTTTCTTCATGTGTGCTCTGAATCTCTATCACTCCCAACTTCTATCTTGTATTGGCAGGAAGGCTCACGAACTCGTACCAGGGGTGCTATATTGCTTACCAGAACGGTTTTCCAATTCAAAGTCTTTGAAGTTTGTTTATTATGCACTTTGTCAACCTTTTTGCTCAACCGTCCTCGCTCAACAGCAGGTTCCGGTGCACAAATACATATTGTTTTAGCCAATTTGTGAGAACTAAAGTCTTGCACATCTCAAATCATAAATTGCAAGTCAAATGCCTCAGACAAATGCTGCACAAATGTGGCGGCCTACTACTTCTATGTTTTTTTTTTCTCTCAACCAAATTGATTCTTGTTCAAACCGGTGGTGTTTAGAGAATTGGCACTATACCAGTATTAAGATAACTTGCATGGTACAAAGGATATTAAAAAAGTGGAACAGCTAGGGTTGATTTGAAGCCAAAAGGACCAACAAAAAGCATTAGATGAATCTAGTGAAACCGACTCTGACATTTCAACCCTTGCATTTGATTCTACCACTGTCAAAAAAGGACCACCAAGGAGAGCAAAGAAAGCCTGGTTCCAAGTTTCACATCGGCAAACTGTTGCATTAAGAGCAACAGAACCTAATCACTCCACCCCACTTGGAATTTTGGGGCCACAAGCAGCACCAAAGCTACTGACTCTGCCCCATGGTGGCAGGAAGCACAGGTCTCCCCATATACTGGAGAATACAGGTCAGTTTGAGTTGCCGCAAAACATGCTTTTGAAATCTCTGGACAATCAAATCATGCAATCTTCAGAGAATCAAATGCCAAGGAACAGTGCCTGGTCCCAGTCCCCAGAGCCCAAATGCTTGAAGAAACAAAATCAGCACTCACAAGGAATGGGCAAGAGATGACCTTGGGAATACAAGTCTCCAGAAGGAGAGCTGCGGCGCTCACGATGGAAGATGCCACAGCAGAATCCAGGGTATGACCCAATACCACTTGTTGATGGATATAAACTCACCCTCAAAGCGTGGAATCATACTATCAAACCCCGTCCCATTCTCCAGCAGTCAGGCCAGTGATCTGTGCCTCACAAAAAAGACCACTGGATTGATGATCAGTTTGACTACACCAAGCAGGACAATTGCCGTTAATCTTATGAATGTGTTTCTTATCATCTTGATCCAAAGAATGCAAAGTGATAGTATTTTGGATTGTTCAATGTATATAGCAAAATAATCTCCAAAATGCCAAGTCTTTAAAGGAATATGTGATGTTTAATGTCTAAAAAATATGCAGCTTGTCAAGAANTGCCAGAGATAAAGTCAATGAATGCAAGAGGCAGGGNAAAAAGGCAAAAAAGATGGGGAAAAGACCACAAAANTACTGCCATGTGGGTTCATTTTTATATTACTTGCAAGCTGGTGTTGTACCAAGAGCTGCAGCAAAAGGCTGGCACCTAGCTCTGTCACAGCAGTAATACCATGCTTGGAGAGTGTGTTGACAGTCCTGGCCATTTGTTTGCACAAATTGATATGCCTCTCAATGAGACACATCACCAGGGCGTTATTGACTACACTTTCTTTTTTCTTCTGGAGTTCATCAACTGTGACCACCAAGTTTTCCCAGGCTTCCTTCATTGCTGTAAACCTGCCCTCTTCTGCTACACATGCAATATCTAGGTGCTTGCAGAGATTCACAACTGATTGCTGGCTATTGGAGAGCACAAAGCTCGAATGGGCAAAACCAAAGGCCATGGAATCCATCTTGGTCTCAAGCTGCTGCATTTAAGCATTGAGCTGGCCAACAGTGTTAGCCAAACGGTGCTGTTAATATTCAGCAGTTGCTAAAATGAGTAATCGAACAGAACTTACATTGGTGTTTGCCCTAGCATGGGCCAGAGGAACCACAACTTTGACTTGAGTCTTGAATCCACTTGCTGGTGGCTATTTTGATGGTCTGGGTTTTGAGCTCATCTCTGCCTTTTTTTGGGTTTNGACGCTCAGTGGATGGTCCAGCAATTAGTGGGTTTCCTGGCTTCTTCCTTTCTCCAAAATCTTTCTTTGTCTTCAGCTCTCCATTAATACAATTCAACTTCTTCGGCCAGCAGACTATACATGAGGACTTTATGCCTCTTGTGGTGAGAAAAATGCACTTTCCTGGATAATAGTTGAGACAGTGGGTGTATATTGTGGTGGCTGCTGCCCAGCCATTCGGCAGAATATTGATGGACCATGGAATTTCAGCTATGGCAAGTGTGAAATTTGCTTGAAGCCGTTCAACTGGGCTTGCAATATTCAGATAATGCACCTTGATCCATTGGTACCATGTGTCAAGGCACTCTTGCTCTTGACTCAAGAGCAGAGATTTCATGTTCTCTGAAATATCGTTGAAATCATGCAGAGCATCTGCTAATTAGGAGAGATATGGCTCTTCAGATTTGCAGACAGTCCATTTCAAAGTCCCCTCTGGGTCCTGGCCTTTGTCTTGTTTTTGCTTTTTGGTCAGGGGGAAAGGCACTTCCTTTTCACTCTCTTTGACAAACTCCTTTGATTTTGGAGCAGATTACTTGAGTTTTGTTTGAAGGTTAAGTGGAGGGAGGGCAGATTTGTAATCTGAGTCAATGTCTATGGCCTCTCTACTGGGATTCTGGGTTGAGCTAGAGAGTAGAGGCCTAAGGGTAATAGGGGCAGGGACTGGAGCTTTGTGAGAAGGGAGGGCAGGAGAGACCAGAGAATCTCTGGAGAGGCCAGAGGCCAGAGCAGGATCAGAGAGGGCAGGGACTTGAGCTGAGCCAGTGGCATTTGGCAAGCTGGTACTTCTAACCTTGGGATAAAATGCACCAGAGGCCTGGAGAGTTTTAGACACTTGCTTTTTGTACCTTTGTTTGATTATACTGGTCCAAGTGCGGGAAGGTGCAAAGGTCATCTTTGTCTTGTGCTCCCAATATGCTTTAGTCCAAAGCCTGACTCTATTGTCTGCTATGATCTTGTTTTTGTAACTCATCAATTTTCTGGTCTTTATTTCATTTATCAAACTTTTCTAAATAAAACTAGTCAATTTGATCTCTTCTCTCCCTGAACCAGACAAGACCTACCAGTGGAGTGGTGATTTTTCCAAAGAACTCTTTATTCTTCAAATCCAATGATGCCTCAATTAGCTTCTTCGGTTATTTTCCTTTTTTCTTTAGCCTTTCTAGGATATTGGAAAACATTCGATCAGCTATTGGAAAGGTCTGGTGAGTGTGGTAGAGATGGTGGCTGTTGTGGTTTAAATTGTTGGCGGAAAAATTGAATAGTTTCTGAACTTGAAGATTGAAGTTCAGTCTTGTCATGTGACCACAACAAATTTCTTTTGTTCTATGCGTCATTCTCTTTTTTACCACAACCACCATGTTTAACTCTCCAGTTTTCCATGGTAAAAGCAAACAGCTGACATCTATCCATTTTCTTGTCAGACACACATTCTGAAGCTTGTGGTTCAGGTGCAGGTGTGGACAAAATTTCTGGCTTTCATTCACAAAACAAACTGACAATGATTATGTCATTAGGTGGTCAATCAAGTGCTCTGTCTATGATGGTCACTCCAGTTATTATGCAAGCTCAGCTCAATTACCCATGCTGTGGTGTGAGCTATAGCTTCCAGTACTGGCAGGAAAACTTTGGAGTAGATGCTGTCATTGGGTGGAAAGAAAGTGTCCAACCAGGTGATCCTGATCATTCTCTGTCCCTAGTACAAACCCGGGAACAATTCCCAGAGTCTGAGCTAGCCTGTGTTTCTCCTGTGCTTGTCCAAAGCATGCCCCCACCAGCAATGTAGAATTGCTGGAGCTGGTAATGCTCGACCAATCACTAGAGCCAGTAGCACTTGAGCAATCACCACCGCTGCCTTACCAGCAATGGGCCAACAGCCACCATTCCCATTTAGCAACACTACAGCTCAACCAAATGACAGTGCCCAAGCCTGTTCCTCAGTCTCTGTCCATCTCAGGAGCAGAGCAGTTGGCTCTCCCAACAAACTTTCCACTGGCCAGATCCAAGCCTGCTTCCTTAACCTCAGAACTTGCCTCACAAAGTCTGCCTCTTTCACCACATGGGTCTCTTGCTTCCAACCCACTCAGATCCTTCCTCCTGGCTCCCACGCCAACACCGGAGTACAGTCTCCCAGCCTAAAAGCACACTCTTCAAGCCCATCCACTTATTGCCACCCAAACTCCAGAGCTGACCACCACACCACCCACTATGCCTGGCCCTTCCTTAAATAAGAACATGCTCAAAACCTTTGACACTCTGCAACTTAATGGTAACTTTTCTGCCAAGTCAAGTCTCATAAGGAGACTTCTGCCTCCCATTATTTTTCAGTCACTTGTCATCACATTTCCTATCACATTCCCCACTTCCAATCATACAGTCAACCATCTTTCTCCATCTGCCATCTCCCAGCGTCTGAGCTCCTTTGCTTTGAGTGAAGGTGCTAAGGCCCAGTGCCATACACAAAGGCAAACAAGTTGATCCTGTTAATTGGGGAGAAGCTGGAATTGCTGAGGCTAAGATGGATATAGATGCCCATGATGGCTGCATTTCAGAGCTTTGAGATGCAGCAGGTTCATTCGGAGGTCCTTCAGGAAGCACAGTGAGCTTTTTATTTTTATTAAGACCTACACTTGCTGACTGATAAAACTTAGTGAGACTTTCAATGAGGAAGTGGAGTATAGATGTGACGGTTCCATTGTCTCTTTTATCATATTTCTTTTATTTCTCGGATTATCTTTGCTTGTTACTTTGATCTTTGTTTATCTTCTTTATTTGTGTTCATTATTTGTCACTTGTTTGATCTTATTTGCTATCAAGGACTCAGATACGCACAATGTTCTCAGATATAGGCTAGGTAGTCTGTACAATACCCTCAGTGCAATCGAACCCCCCCCATGTTAAACCGTACTCTTCGCTTGTGCTCTGTGTGCCGAAACTAGTCCGTCGACGTCTCCAACCACGACTGGACACTTTCGTCACAATAGAAGGCTGACCCTATTTCTGGAGGAACTCAGCTCCACCCTTTATGTTCTCAATCATCATGCAGATACACTCTGTGGCGCTGCTGTCTGCCTGGGTCTCATAGATCTTAGCACCAACTTTTCTATTCTTCAAGCCTACAACCTGGACATACACCAGCATGTTGATTATGATGGTGGAGTCCTCAAAAACTAACTGTACTTTCTCAATGTAAAATTACTATTTCTTGACAATTTATTTTATGCTATCAAATGTTGTCTGGATCTAGAAAGAGGCATGCATGTGTTCAAGCCATGGCCTGCCCAAATATGCTGCCACCAAGGATTAATGGAAGTTTGTAAAGAATCCACAAGAGTGTGGATGATCACACAGGGTTTTTGACCACATATTTTGAGTCTAACTACATTGAAAATACACCATATATTTTTAGTGTATTTTTACAAAAAATACAGAACAAATACAGAAGGTATGAATTTTTTGGAAAAAATATGAAACTATTATGGATCAAAAGTCAAGTTCTATTGAATACATACTTTCTGTACTTGTTCTGTATTTTTGTAAAAAATACACTAAAAATATATGGTGTATTTTCTATGTATTTTCAATGTATTTGGATCCAAAATATGAAGCAAAAAACCCTGTGTCAGCTTGAAATACATATTTCACAAAAGCAGCTATATACACTTTTTGGGCATCCCCAGCCATGGAGCTGGTAAAACCTATGCTTGATGCCAACATATTGTGGAACACCCTGTGGTAGAGAATCCCCAGTGTAGACACTGTTGCCTGGCTCTGCCAATACATGCAAAATTTTATGTACATTTCAAGAGTGTTGTCCAGGTCTGGCATGGTTTAAAGATGGAATGGTTTATGACTGGGAATAACTGGAATAAATCATAACCTGAATTTGGAAATCCATGTACTTCTGTTCTGGATTTGGGCCCAGTTTTGTGATGTGACTACCACCTTTACTTCTCTGTGTAACATTGAAGATTGCAAGACAATTGATTAGATGCTCGGGCCCTCAAGAATCAGAAGACTGACTTTCAATAATCAAAGGCTCCAGTCTTTCAATTATCAGAGGCTCCAGTTTTTTGATTGAGAATTTTAATGGTGCTGTCCAGATCTTGCCATGAAAGATAGAACAACTGGTGACTGGGGAATGACTGGAAACATAATACTGGATCAATACTGGAAATCCATGGACTTGTCTTGAGGCCAATTTTTGGGACGCCTCCTCTTTTCACCACTGCTTCTGCATCCCATGAACATTGAATATTCCAAGACAATTATTGATCAGATGCTTAGGCCTTTCAAAAATCAGAGGCTCTGGCTTTTTAATTATCAGAGGCTCAAGTTTTTTNCAAGCATCCTCCAGGGTTTGGAATCTACAAAGCCACATGGCATTAAAATGTAAAGTAAAATATAAGGCAATATTGTAAAGACAGGGAAAGACAGCCTAATGCTCAATTACATTGATCCTCCATTTTCTCAAAAACAAGAAGTCCGGACAAAGGTGTTGCTTACACTCATTGACAGGCATTGCAAGGTTGAAGTCAATGATGGTGGGCTTGCTATAGACATCAATCAAAACATTGTCGGATTTGATGTTGTGATGATGCCAGCCAAGCTCATGCATTGGCTTGATGATGGCTGCATTTGTTTGTCAGCCAAAATTTCAAAGTGAATAAGAAAGGTCAACTCACACAATGGACTGATCAAATTTTTTGAGGGGTTCCCCATAATATATCATCACAAGGAAAGGGATGGAGGATGCCTGGGCACCATGAGCAATCAAGGAAGGAAAGTGCTCCATCAATGTGAGGCCTTGCGAAGCCTTGAGCTCCCTCTCAAATCCACTCTCCTCAAAGGCATACTTGACTACAAACCCCCATCAATGATAGATGCACAATATTGCGAAATCCAAATAGGTGATGGAGTTAGGAGGGAGAGAGGCATGAAAAAAAGATGTCCAGTTAATTCTGTAAGACATTTTTAGAGTATGTACACAGCTGAAGTGTGAACACCACTCATGAATTAACCTGTGATGAAACCTGGACTTGGCTTGTAGTGAACAACTTGATAAATTTGAAAGGAAGGTGAGGTCCAAAGAGGCCAAATGAAAAAGAGAGAGTGTGCTGGATAATGGTGTTAATGGGCCTGAGGATTGACTAGGGATCGTGATTGCTGATGAACTTGAAGACTGAGGATCCTACTCTCATCCAGGTGGAAGGTTCTCTCAATGTTATCCTTCCACTCATTCCACATATGGTGCTATTCCATCACTTCCTGAGTGTCTTCCAATCCCTTGACCCAAACACAGAAGGCAAACCATATCACTTTGCAGAAGAAGTCTTCCTATACCCTCTGGTCTGTAGGATTTATCATGTCAGAGTTGATGCAATTTGCACTGCTTCTTGTCCTTTGACCACCACGGTGGCTGCCTAATCGGGAAACACCCTCGTCCTCACCGTCTGAATCGTCCCCCGACCCCTACGCAAAGCGGTACCCTACTCAAAGCATACCACACCTCTCGACAGTGCACGGCGCCCATGTCTGCACCGAGAGCGCCCAAGGCGCCCGCCCAGAAAGCCCGCAACAAGGGCGGCACGAGCATGAAACGCTCTGCCCCCTCATCCAACGACGAAGAAAGCAACAAGTCCTCTGTTG
>JANBPK010000670.1:0-11103 GCA_027579435.1 Candolleomyces eurysporus | reverse complement strand
CAGAAGGGATATTGGTCTGATAACAAGGTTCTTCCTACGCCATTCCTTTCTTTGACTTCTTTACCTCTATGCTTTATCAATCCGTAATTTTTTCACAGTTTTGAGCGCGTTCAAGGTTTCTCTTCTATAGTACCCTAGGCCATCAGTAAACCTAAACTTTAAATTTGGGCTTTTTGTCACTTTTAAGCTTTTTCCGGCCATTGTCCCTGCCAAATTTGGCCTAGCTTTTTGCTAAAACTGACGTGAACTTGTCAGCTTTTGACTTCCTAGCTTTTTTTAGCTTGAGGGCGCCTGAGAGCGCTTCTAAAAGAGGAAAAGTAATTTGCACGTTTCCTGATGACTACTAGTAAATATCATCCTGTATCCTTTGAAGAGCGAGCTCAGATGACAACGCACCGTACAAATGATCGTTCGTAAAATCATTGACGCATCCAACCCTCATGAAATGTATCCTATGAGTGTATCCTATGAGTGTGGAAGAGTTTGAATGGACCTGTTTATGCATTCTTCGAAGAATCCAAGCAAGCATCCTTATGCGCGAGATTTTACATCCAGAAACCTCGATAGGTTATCCTTGCAATTGACCGCTAGGTCGCGCCAACCCTCTATCAGTGTCCCCCTGCTCTACCTCTCGTGTGGCCTCGTCCTGTGCTCCAGCGACCAACCCCACTTTGCTTGCCACACTGCTCCAGCCCTCTCGAACGCACGATTCCTGGAGGTACTCAAGGGCGAACTCGCCAAGCAGGAAGAACGGAAAGAATACTACAGGAGGAGCGGAACGCCCCGCTGAATTTTTCCGAAGCCCCACCCGTACCAGCAGCGCCGGCGAGGATAAAATTCTCCCAATTGGCCAATAGGGGTATTAAACCGTCATATACCCAACCACCTCCGCCTTCAAAACAACTCTCTCCATTGTCAACGCCCAGACTCGTTCACCCAAAATTTTTCCTTTTCCTCGACTTCCAGTGGAGCGTACGCCCATCTGGGGTTTTCAGGGATAGGTCGAGGCCTTTGACTTGCGCTTCATCACTCGATCATGTAAAACTCAACGGACACCAATTGACCATCTTTTCTTCCATCGCTTCTTTTTTGCATTCGTGCGATCTGACTGGGTTTTGTGCCCATTGTTTCGCTTCTGCACTGACTCTGGGTCCTCCCCAGCTTTCATTTTTCATCTTTGGCGCTGCACTTTGAACTGCTGTCTCCACTTCTGTTCATCGAAATTCTAACCCTGCATTGCTTCACCTTTTCTTCACTTCAAGGGATATTTTGTGGGCAACACTCACTCAAGTTGGCTAACTGATTACAGCGTGCAGAAGAACCCTCAATTCTGCCCCAGCGCAAATTTGGTGCGTCAAATTCTCTTTCCTGACTCCAACCTCAATCAGCACCAACTATATCCGTGATTTGTTATCGAACACTCCTTCCATTGACAGCTCTACACGCACCCAGTCAATATAGCGCTGGCATCTCTTCCAAGCACACACTTGGCACCACAGTCCTATGTATGTGTACTCCTCCCTTCCTGGGCTTCCGGATTGTCACGGCTCTAACTCATCGCGTCAGGTCTAAAATACCCGAACATTGAATATATAAATGATCGATCTGATATCGTGAATGGGAGTTTCAGCAGACAAGATATATGGATGTGGACTCGCAGCTAGCGACTATTCAACGCGATGGACAGATTTCCGTAAGCTTCGTTCTCTCAGGGCCTACCATTTGACGTGAAAGCGAAGTTTCGTTCTCTTTTCTCGACATTGGACGAAAACCCGGATGGTTAAGGTACGGACAATACGGGACAGGGAGGTCAGGAAGTTGGGCGACTCGGGATTGGCTGAATGTCTCCCTTCCAGCTTGCATTTTGTCGTGAATCCTCCCTCGGCGTCTCTCTTGTCCTGGGGAGAAGATGATCAGAAGGTGGACCTAACACGAGCGAATTCAATGTTCGTGATAGCTGAACGCTGCATGTTCGAGTGCGCAGGAAGATATCAACTTGTGCGTTTTGTCGTTCTGTTCGCTTTACTGGCTCAAATCTCAACAGTTAAGCAGGTTGACGCCATCGCGAACTTGATTGCTCCGGGCAGTCCGTTTGAAGAGTTTATTGTACTCAGCTCTTTGGAACTCAAACAAAGGGTGGTTGCTCTGTCCCTTCCAGTTGATCTTCTTCTGGAAACGTGCCGGGTTTTCCTCAAGCCCTACGCTTCACGAGGATGTCGTACATTCATTTCCTGACTACCTCCACCCAGAAAACAAGTCACTCAGTCCTTATCTCGGGGCTATTCAATGGATCTTGATCGCTTACCTGTATTCATTGAATGTAAAGGCATCTTATCATGGTTGTATGCATAGGTTGACGTCAAAGATCTGACCATCCCTAGTATTCAATACCAGTTCATCCATCTATCCAATTCTATTTACATGCTCGGACGGGCGCGTCGATGAATGAGAGAGCAAACTACAGATAGTGTTTGGAGCTTGCTTAGGGATGATCGAGGGCAGTACCTATTCTCTCGTTTGGGCGAGTGCGGCCCTAACGTCTAGCAGGGGTGTTGATTCAAATCGTCTGGCTCAAGTGAGTTTGGGCACTCATTTAACAATAGATTCTGCCATAATGATATTCCGACTGTCAGTCGACATGTTACCATCGTTTGATGACTGAACATGAGGTCCGACTGAAAAGGTAGCTGTTGCCCATTTGTATGGTTGCGTACGTTGATAGGCCTGCAGGTGACAGACACGAACTTGGAAGCTCCCGTTCTCGAGCCTTGGGTGTCTAATACTACTCCCATAGTTTCCCCGTATATTTATATTGACCAGTCATCAAGCCTCTTGCTACCAGCACCTTCATTCCACCGGAAGAGTGAACATGGTGATTCTTAGGCGTAGCTTAGATGTTCTCAGCTTGGTCGAATTGACGTCCGAAATGAGCCCAATAGAGCCCTACACAGCATGCAGCAATCCACGAGGCGGACATGCGCTACTATGGCCAAGGGTATCAATTAATCTGCTCGGGACTGTGACTCGCGACATCGAACCTTATTCACTTCAGGCGGAGAACCCTTTCCCCAATCATCTGGTATATGAATGAGGCCAACGGCACGCGTCTATTCCCCGCCCTTCTGTGACTACTCCGTACCTCAGGCATTCAGTCTCGAAGATGCCAGGAAACGATCAGCTCATCGTTGAGGAGAACCGTGGTAAGCAGCTTAGTCGAATCCAGCGCCTCTGTGGCAGAATCTCTAACACTTCGTCACAGATCGCGGTGCGAATCGGCCCACCGGTGGTCGTGGCTTCACACTCAAAGAGCATCGTGGTGAGTATTAAATCAAACTCAGGGTTGTCTGATTAAAGTTACTTACGTATCTCCTCAGAGAACGAGGCCGGTCGTGCTCCTCAGGCCCCACCGCGGGTGCCCGAGCTGAAGCCAATGCCTTGCGGTCACCACAAGCAGGGTGGCCGAAATCTCATCCTTTGTATCGACGGTACTGCGAACCAATTCGGCAAGAAGGTATGCTCACAATAAAAACACCTTCTAGCCCGTTTGACGTTCCGCTGACTTGATGTTTGGACTAGAACACGAACGTTATTGAGATCTACAATCTCATCATGAAAGAGACCGGCGATAACCAACGTACTTGGTACAACAGCGGCATTGGAACATATGCTCGACCACACTGGAGATCGTTGAAGTACTATAAGCAAGTTGTCTTTCATAAGATTGATTTGGCCATCGCCTGGTACGTCTCACTAGCCATTCCCATGTTGTACATCTCCTCACTGTGTCTATCCTTCACAGGAATTTCGAAAAGACCGTTCAAGCCGCCTACCAGTGGTTGTCAGACAACTACGAGGACGGCGATTGCATATTCCTGTTTGGTAAGTCGAAGACTGTTCGGTCTGGTGCTGCATCATTTCTCACCGGGAATAGGTTTCTCGCGAGGGGCATTTCAAGTTCGAGCGTTATCGGCGATGATCCATAAGGTGTGTTCGCCATTACGTCTCACCAACTTGGTACTGAAGGAAGACCTAGGTCGGCCTCATTCACAAGGGAAACGAGATGCAGATTCCTTTGTGAGTACATCCATTATATCACCCACGGTTACTAATTGACTGACACGTCGTTGCTCCACTCCAGTGCCTACGAGCTTTACGCAGACTCGGAAACCGATCGTGAGCTAATCGCCCCAGTTGGCTCGGCAAAACCGGAGGCTTCACCTGAACAGGTTGCTGCTGAACGCACTTCCATGATAGACCGCCTCAAGGAAGCTCTTCGTTTCACGAAAAAGGAGGCGCCGGTGGAGCAACCCGGAGCACAGGCGATATCTATGGCGGAGCGATTTAAGCGAGCGTTCTCCCGTAAGAACGTCAAGGTTCACTTCGTTGGAGCTTGGTATGTCACGTTCAAGTTATTGCCAACAGAACGCATTTGGACTAACTGCGACAATAGGGACACGGTCTCGTCAATTGGAATTGCGAGAGGAAAACGGGTATTGCCTGGGACGACGGACGGTATGGGTCACGTTTGTTACTTTCGACATGCACTCGCCCTTGATGAGCGGAGGGTGAAGTTCCTGCCGGAGTACGCATGGGGAGGCAAGACCTTGATACCTCTGTCAAATGCCGATGTTGATCGAAAGGGCGATCCACCACAAGTCATGGAAGTCTGGTTTGCGGGGACCCACTCTGACATGTAAGCTCCATTATTGTTCCTTTCCTTATAAATGGACTTCTGACGGAACTATAGTGGAGGTGGAAATGTACAGAATATCGGAATGGACCGCAGTCGACCGCCCTTGCGGTGGATGGCGTCAGAAGCAGAGGCCCTTGGTCTCCGACTAGAGTCGTTTCAGCGGGAACTCTCGTCGAGCGAGCAGATCGAGTTCCAAGAGTCGCTCATCGGGCTTTGGCACCTTTTCGAAGTTCTTCCATTCCGAAGACTGACGTTTGCGAGAAGTCCAGATTGCAAGGAGACAACTCGAATGTAAGTGATCTTCTCCGAACTATGGATTGTGGACTCACATTCCGAAAGGCCTCACTTCTGGTCCGAGAGGAAGATACATGAGGGCCAGAAAATTCATAGTTCACTCATCTTAGCCGAAACGCCTCGCCCCTACATTCCTAAAGCACGGCCCCCACCCCTCGAAGCTAACCACCGGACCAACGAAGATGTCGGGCCCAGATTACCACGGTCCGACGACGGTTCCAAGATACAGCCAGAACCTGAGTCTGGATCTACTGAGGACAGGGGCACGCTGCATCGACTGCTTCGTCCATTTCGCCGAACACGGACTGTCCCTTTGTCTGAAAGTAGAGAACAGACGTTTTGGGATGACCTTCGCAAAGATGGTCTTTCAAACTCTAACGGGTGGTTGGAGATCGACGTCTTCGAGTATGCAAAGATGGTACTGAAAAGGTTCATGGAGGGAAAGGAGGTCGAGGATACACTGAAGCAAATCGTCCGAGATCGTAAGTTGTACTGCATTTCTAACATAAAGCGGTTTTCCAACTGATGGTGTGGGATAGACTCTGGGGAAGGGGCGCAGGCCGTATACGACGAAGTGATTGAAATCATGAGTCTTTGGGACCGAAGTACACCTCCCGCTGAAGCGAAGTGCCGACTCCTGCGCATCACAATTGGGATTCTCGGCGATGATCTGGGACATCTCAAGCTTCAAAAATGGCGCCGAATCTGGGCTGGGCTGGCGCATCTCTCGACGAATGGCTCGAATGAAGAACGGAAGATGGCAGAAGATTTCCTGCGGCGATATACTCAGGGTAAGCAGAGGTGACTTCTTCATCTTATGAATGAATCTGACCAACGCGTCCATTCAAGACATAAACTGCCTATTCGAACTCCAAGGGCACACACGATTGGTGCAGTCTGTGGTGCAGTCTGTCGCCATCTCGGCTGACGGCAAGCGCATCGTCTGCGGCTCTTCCGACCACACAATCCGAATTTGGGACATGGACAAAGGGGCGCAGATCGGAGAGCTGCTGCTTGGGCACGGAAACACTATCAATTCTGTTGCGATCTCGCCTAACGGCAAGCTCATTGCCTCTGGTTCCGATGACAAGACCATCCGGATCTGGGATGCGGAGACGGGGACACAAGTGGGAGAGCCGCTACTAGGGCACACAGATTCGGTGTGGTCTGTCGCAATCTCACATGACGGTCAGCACATCATCTCTGGCTCTAGCGATAAGACCGTTCGGATCTGGGATGCGGCGGCAGGGACACAGATAGGAGTGCCGCTGCAAGAGCACATAGAGGTGGTGTGGTCCGTTGCAATCTCGCATAAGGGCAAGCGCATCGTCTCTGGCTCCAGCGATGGGACAGTTCGGATCTGGGATGCGGAGACGGGGAGACAAGTGGGAGAGCCATTACAAGGGCACACGGATTGGGTGTGGTTTGTCACAATCTCGCCTGATGGTAACCATATCTTCTCCGGCTCTCGGGACAAAACGATTCGGATCTGGGATGCGGAGACGGGGACACAGGTGGGAGAGCCGCTACGGGAGCACAGTAGCGGTGTCTTTTCTATCGCAATCTCGCCTGAAGGCAAGCACATCGTCTCCGGGTCTGAAGACAAGACGATTCGTATTTGGGATTTGGAGACAGGGAAGCAGGTGGGGGAGCCGCTACGAGGCCACACAGATTATGTGACGTCTGTCGCGATTTCGCCTGATGGCAAGCGCATTGTCTCTGGGTCCTGGGATGGGACAGTTCGGATCTGGGATGCAGAAAGGGTATTGGTCTGAGAACAAGGTTTTTCCTATGCATTTTCCTTGATATCTTTACCTCTACGCGTAATTTCTTCACAGCTTTGAGCGCGTTCAGAATTTGTCTTTTCTAATACTCTAGTGAATATCATCCTGTATACTTTGAAGAGCGAGCTCAGATGACGACCCACCGTACAAATGTGAGTTCGTATCATTGAAGCATAAAATTATTGTGAACTGTACCATGTGAGTACGGAAGAGTCAATTTTGAACGGACCTGTTTATACATTCTCTTCGAAGGATCAAAGGGGCCACTACTGCACACGTATATTAATAGTCGATCTCACCGACATTGATTTACGATGTATGCATACGTGCAGACCGTGGATAGGGGAGTATCAATATCTCCCTTCAACTGCCATCAGCCTTGTATGCAGTCCGTGCTGCCTCATGACCTGGGAAGGTAGAAAGTGAACTGCTGCTGAGCTACATCTTCCTTTTGTTGCTTGCATAGTTTCTGATTTCCTCCAGATAAGTTTTCAACTATACACGCTCGTGACCAAGGCATAAAAATATTCACGAGCTCAAACATCACGCCGGGGACACGCCGCACGATGGACAAGGATATCAGGAGGTGTGTGATGGACCGACAGCCTGCGCTTCAGTCAGGTTGTCAAAGATCCACGGAAGAGGTGCGTAAAACATGGCTATGAATGGTGCTAGAATTGAGAGGTGGGGAGTAGATAGAGCGGGAGAGGCAACACTTACTAGAACCTATCATCGACGACCCTCCAGTTCATAGCACCTGTAGCTATGATAGTCGGAGCGCCCTTGGTGTCCGCCCACACCCGTTCTCGGAGCGAAGATAAGATAAGATGATCAAATTTGATCACAGCCAATCGGCATTCGAGACTTGATAGGGCTCCGAGTCGTTCGACTTTGCCTCGAGCCTCCACCGTCTCGCTCACGCCGCCTTGTTCTCTCCATGATCAATTCGCTGGCCTCGACCGTCTTGGACCTTCCCACACATAGAAATAAATGCCCGAAGACGCGCTCCCGGAACAAGAGAAGTGAGCGGTCGATGCAGATCTCGAAGGAAGTCATTTCTGTCAGCGTACTCTTATTCGCACCATTTACCAGAAATGTCGATTGATTATCTTCACGATCGACCGCTAGCTCACACCAACGCTCTACAATGTACACCGCATTCTGCCTGTCGTGCAACCTCATCCTGTGTTCCAGCACCCTCGTTCCTTCAAACGCATGTCGATCAGATCTCTCTGAGCTACTCGACCGCAAAATCACCCAGCAATCATTGTAAGGAAGAAACAGAACGCATACAACAGGGAAAAGGGCGCCGTCTGCTGGGGCATTTCCGACTCTCACCTTCGCCATCTGCCGGATGGCTCATCCCCCGTACCAGCAGCGCCGATGGCGCATAAGGTCCTTTCTATTAGCGGAGTAAAGAGGTAATATGAAGGGTAGGACAGGAGAGACGCCTAGGCAGGATTCATGGCAAAATGCAAGCTAGAAGCAAGACATTCAACCAATCCCAATTCGTCCAACCTCCGAACCTCCCTGCCTCCTTATCTTCTAACCGTAATCATCCGGGTTTTCGTCCAATGTCGAGAAAAGAGAACGAAGCTCGGCGCTCACGTCAACGAGAGCCTCAAGCAGAAATTGAACGAGGGAATAGCACTGGATCGCTTGAGACGACGCTTAACATTCTGAGTAGCTGACATGATCAAATTAGATGGAGAGAAGAACAAGAAGAAGAGCCCTGGAAGTCGGACGAATTGAATCACACTAGACCTTAAAGAGAAGGCAGAGGTATCGAATTCAGTGGTAACGGAAACGGCAGAAGTAAAAGGCAAACGCACAGGAGATTGAGAAGCCAGCATGTCATTCTTGAACGTTGCCTCTGGTGGTTTGCAGAAGATCGGATTAACTGACTACTCACGATGGAAGAAAGATCGAACCGTCAGATGTCAATGTCGTGTCAATGTCAAAGTATGCAAAGAGAAACCCACAAGCGACGACGACAGCCTGCAACAGGTTCAGTTCGTAATCAATGGCTGATTGACTGGAAGAACAAAGGAGTGAAAATTATTGAACGAAGGCCGCAAAGAGGACATAAACGTTAAACGCACGATTGTCTGCGACGGAAATGAAAGAATCTCGAAGAAAGTGATGGTTCAGACGTCGCTGTGTTTGATTGACGCGAACGAGTGTATAAAGAAGCTGATCCGACATGAGAGGCAAATAGAAGCTCTTCCCGTCGGTTGGGACCTGGGTTGGATAAAAGAGCCCAATAGCCTCGACTGGGAACTCCAAAAGGCCGAACCGAGTACATGGCCACCCCATGAATAGCTACGAGAAAGAGTGAATGCATGAATGAGCGTCAATAAGGCGGAATGGTGAGGAGGGAGGAACGAACGTACGAAGGTCGGACACGTTCAAGACAACGACGAATTGACGAATCAGTTCGAGTGAGGTCAAGGTGGGGAGAAACGACTGGACAAACGGTGAATGCAATACTCTTCCCATCGAACGACTGGCCCAATCGACGACCTAGTAGGTGCTGGTAGCCACTGTGGCACCACACTCTAGGACCACCTTCATCCCTTTGTTACCTCCTGGACATATATAAACCGCCTGCATCGTCGTCGACAAAATCCAAAGGCTTCATCGTCCCCATCCATCCGCTTCAATCACGACGGAACGCGTCCATTGAGCACTATGGCTTCACCTACCACCACGCCGACCCACGTCCCTACCCAGCCTACTAGTGGCACCGCGACTCCAGCGAGTTTCCCTACGACTCCGATTCCGGGATACGCCTCTCCGCCTCTGCAACAGACCCAACCCATCCCTCCGAATCAGTTAAGCTCTCCCTACCACGGGCGCACCGTAGAGTCCAGAGCGGAGCCAGCCAGACCCAGGGCTCGTCCCATTCCCAGCCGATTCCAAGGCATGTCGTTGTCGGCGTCCACTACGAGCCCGCAGGCCATCACCATCGCATACGCCTTCAGGAACATGAAGCCGGAGGAGCTGTACGCCAAGTTGATGAGCGCTGTTGAGACAAAGGAGTCGACCACTGCCATTGCTTCTCCTCTGCATGCTGGTCAAGGTGCTTCGAACGCTGGAGGTGGGTCCGGAGACGAAGTCCTCCACCCAACCTGGGCCATCGAATACCTCTTCTCCTCGCTCAAGTGCCTTGGAATCATTAGCACCGTATCTGAAGCTGCAGTTGAGGACCCTACGCCTCGCCACTGCGTCCGCTGCCACGGTACCTATCACGAGAAGGATAACGGGCTCCAGATGTGCAAGGTCGGACACGATAGAGGTGTGTTGGTCAATATAAACGAGCGGCCGGGGTATGTTGGGCACTATTTCCCGTGCTGTGGCGTGGTACTGGAGATGAACGAAAGGATCGAGGATGCGATGGGGAGGTGGTGCGTCATTGGGAGGCATACAACGAGGAAGGAGGGAGTGGTGTTCAACGAGACGAATGTCAGGGACTGTCAGAGGCGAGGGTGCTATGCAACGGGTCATTCGCCGACTGTCGTCATGGCCGAGCCGTAGTAGTGTCCATAGTATTGTGTTCGTCCCATGTTTAATGCATTGAAAACGGGAGCGGAAAAGAAGAAAAGAGTNGCGTCATCGCAGTCGCCATCAATCCATCAAATCTCCTCTTGACCGCAACGACGATGAAGAAGACGGCCTGGACCTCGGACCGTATCCCACCATCTCGTCCATCCCAGCCTGCTTCCCAGTCCAAGTCGGGCGGCAAAGGGAAGGGGAAAGGGCCAGCAGAGCCACCAAAGAGTCCTGCTATTCAGAAACTGGCGAAGGCGATCAAGGATCTGAGGGAGGCCTCGCTAGTCGATCCAGATCCCAAGGGAGGATGTTTCTGCCAATGTGCGTACCCTCTCCCTCATATCAGATATCAAAATTTTCGATCTATCAACGCTATGACTCCTCAGCTTGCACACATCCTCTCTCAACGTACACCCCACTCTGTCTCGCCTGCGGCCTCGTACTATGCTCCATCAACCAACCCCATTTTGCCTGCCCACATTGCCTCGGCCCTCTCGTCCTTTCTAACACTCGACGATCCGAGCTCCTCAAAGTCATAGAGGGCGAACTTGCCGAACAAGAGAGGAAGGAAGAAGAAGAACGAATACGACAGGAGGAAGAAAGGAAGGCGGCCGCTGGGGCATTCCCGACTCTCGCTCAGTCGTCATCTGCTGGAGCGCCCACACTTGCACAGCCGGCACCAACGACGCACAAGGTGCTTTCGATTGGGGGGGNCAAAGGGGGGCCGGTAAGAAGGGCAAAGTGACCCTATCGTCTTATACGCAATCACCTACACCTTCC
>JANBPK010000067.1:0-11064 GCA_027579435.1 Candolleomyces eurysporus | reverse complement strand
TCGCCCTCCCTCAACACCCTCTTAAAATTACCTCCNAGATAATGTCGGATCTGAGCAACACTAGGGTTCTCCGGTGTTGGAGCATCAGGATCAACCGATGCAATAACGTAGGGTCCAGGATATCTCAGTCCTCGAAGCCTGTATTTTAGAAGACCCTTGGTGGCTGGGGACGTTAACGTTGCTTCATCAAACCGAACGCTCCGTTGTAAATTGAGGTATTAATGACTCACTGTTCCGTGGCAATTGGACTCCAGCCTTCAATGTGATAGGCTTTCCCGACTTTTGGGGAAAGGTCACGTCAAGCAAGGCCTGAGGGTTGAGATTGATGCTGAAATCTCAAGGGATCTGTGTTTCAAGACCACGATCACCATCGTAAGCCCACGCCATGCTATTCTATAGAACGACATCGATACTTACTTTGGCGTCCTTGAAAGCCGCTCCGAGTCCGGCAGCCAAAACGGCTGTACAGATGAAAATAAATGGGCGCATTTTGCTGAACAGGGGCAACGGGAGCAAGGAAAAGTGGACAACAAATGGAGTTTCCCTCCTGACCGTGCCTTATCCCAGACAACTACTTAACAGGCCACGGAGTAGTCCAGGTGCGTTGGACGTCACGCCCACACCCAAAGGAATCGAAGTCGATAATATCACAGAATCAATTCACGATTGTAAAACAGCTTCCTTTCCCCTAACATTCGCTAACCTTGCTCAAAAATGACGGAAAATTCTCATAAATTTGCCGGGAGCAACCCGAAATTCCATGTGGAGCTACAAGGCTATTGAGGGCTTAGGATGAATGCACGAAAGTGGTTACAGGATAGATGATGAGGCCTGTCGAAGTTTTCACGCGGGATATATCATAGTTCCGACCGATCGTGTTCAAAACATGCCGACACATGCACGAAGAAAGAACAAGTCGACTGATTAAAATACCTGAACCATCCATCACGTCCGCAGTTGTCTACTGGCGGACCAACATGAAGCTCGCAGCAACTGGGTCACCCAATCCAGTCTGCGCAGCAAACGAGCTCAGATTCCAGTTTCCGATATAGGTCTGAGCCGTAACCAGACGTTGCTCGTTGAAATTGGGGGACTGCTTGAACGCCCAGAACACATAACTACATCCATTGTGAATCAGCCAAATCACTTCTCTCACTTCTTCCAATTTAAAAAGGATAAAAGAGACGTACCGGTGGGCTGGGTTCCCAGCACCAGGGGAAGGCTGGAACCAAGCAGTGATAGGTTGACTAGTATTGGCCAAATCCGTAGTAGCAGTGTTAAGTTGGTAATTTCCAGCCAAAAAAATGTCGAACATGGCCGAATTGACCGCCATCGGGATCGACAGTTGCAATGACGTATGGGCCAGGGTCCGAAGCGCCAACCAACTTGAAGGTAGGAACGGGAGCAGTTGCTTATTATTCAAATAACGACGAGGGCGAATTAAACTTGGTTAGTTGTCGCCGAGAGACTTATTTAAAGGGAGCTCACCATCTCTGGGAACGTTGGTTCCAGAGCTGAACGTGGTAGGGACGCCATTCCTAGTGAAAGTCACTTGAAGGAGGGCGGTGGGGTTGAAGCGGATACCGAAAGCGTTCGGAACCTAGAAAGTGTCGGGTTCGGTGGGGTTAGGTAGACGAAAAAAANCATAGAGAGCTCACGTTGGCGTTGTTAAATGCAGTCACAACATCAGCGATGGAGGTGTCCTGCGCAAACGCGCAAGATGCGAGCGAAACGAGTGCAACAAGAGATGGGAAACGCATTGCGACGCAGCTGTGTTACAGTGACGAAAGTCCTGCCAGGGTGCTCCACCTTATATCATCAAGGACGGTTATACTCCGGCATGGGGTTGTGAAGGCAATGGAGCGTGCAGGAGCGGAATAACTCTAATGCAACTTCGAGTTGAGCGTTCCTGGTTGGTGCACTGCGCAAGTGACCTTAAAATTGTGGAAATTCGCCGAGAACAAATCCTCAAGAAGCGTGCTTAACGCCAAGAAGCCCGAAAGTCGAGAAGTTTGAACCGCCAAGATGATCTGAGCCAAAAGGTGACGGGAAACGTACAATGAGAGGCGCTTACGTAAACTGGCCCTCGAGCTGGGAGCTGTTGACTCGAGGATTCAAATAACGGTTGCCGGACGTAGTGCGCAAATTAACCATGAAATAGCTGATATATGGGTATCTCGAGGAATTACGAGTGCGCAACTAGAATAAAAAGCGAAATAGCTTATACCAAACTGCCAGAGAACTTCAGTACCCATCGAATCAGAAGATATATTACGACGTACCCCATGAAACCCTCTCTAACGTCGCTTCCCCTTTTTCCTTTTGGTAGGATTTGTGATTGTTTCTGGGAGCCACTCGTTTGCGGGTTCAGCAGACTCTTGCGTCTTAGGTGCAGCTGACTCCCGGGGAAATGGTTTTTCGTCTTCGATATTAGAAGCCGGTGTTTTGCCTGAGCGCTCCATCTCTTCCATTTTCGCGGCGGCAGCAGCGATTTCGTCAGGGCTGACTTCCTCTCCACGTCGTATTCTGGCCGCGATTTCAGGTGTCACTCGGATCCGACGCACGCCAGTTTGGAACCCGGAGGCTGAAGAGATACTTCTAAGAACGCTAGAACTGAGATTTATGACCATACATCCACGCACCTCCTCTTCCAATACCATGGACCCTTAACTGGTAGGCCTTGTACCATTTGTTGGCAAAATACGCGGAGACGAGTACGACGGAAGGAATACTGCAAAATGTCTGGGTATCTTCGGCTATGTAGAACGAAATGAGAGACTCACGCAATCCATAGAAGAGAAGGGTAATCATCCACCGCGTTCAATGGCTTTGACGCCATACCTTAGCGTACGGTCGCCTTATGTGGTGGTGGTTGCTGGTAAGGATAGTCGGCGTGAGAACTCAGAAATGATGAGGGATGGTGCCTGTTTGTCCATGCATGTCCTTCCTTGCAGCTGCCCACCGCCTTTGCGACTAGCGGATCCCGGCAACCTCGTCGAAAATATGCTTGCTGGAATGTAACCCGCTTCTCTCCTCTGCTAGACACAAATTCTGGCGACTGGACTCAATACTGGTCACTACTTCGGCCGATATTTATCGCAAAGAATGACTGTCTAGCCGGGTGGACCTTTGCACAGTTTCAGAACTAGGATCTCGAAAGGCGACCTCTTTGGCTGACTATGATAGTGCACTGGCTTTTCGAGCCGTCCTGGGGACCATTGGCCGGCATCTGTCAGTTGCAGGATTGCTTTCTTTCACGAGGACCGGGGATGTGGCCGCTGGCCAACGATAGGTCCTGGGAAGCCGCTCAGAACCGATGGCTCACCGCGAAGAGTGCACTGTAATTGATCTGGGAGACGTTCGTGGAAATACCTAGGCTTGAGGGTGTATTTCCCAGCCCCCGCCACTAAAACAAGGTCTCTCGCTGACTCAATCAACTTGGCTGGGTGTTACTCTGTTCGGACGGGTTCCAGACTCCATTACGTTGACAGTCACGGAACCGTGATACCCCAAAGTCAAGCGCAGCTAAACCTCCTTAGGCTCCGTTCCTGAATAGAAAAATCTTTCGTCGACGGAATCGGTGCGGAGTCACCGCAAAGTCTGTCATTTCTGGTCCATCATTCCCTGTCGATATTAATGAAACTGTCTAGTAAACTGCCCGCGTGTTTCATCTCTTCATCCAAGTTTTAGAGACCCGAGTCGACGGTGCCTGTCCGTAGCTGTTTCAGGCGATGGAACTCACCTGCTGATTGCAGAGCTGACAGGTTAGTCTTTGTTGACGTATCATCTGACATTAGTGCTCAGTGAATCCTTATCCTTCATCCCGAACAGATACGCCACGAACTTCCTGGCATCGCCTGAGCAAGGTTCCACGGTGCGGGAGTTGAACGTTGGGTCTTTCACTGAGCTCTACTCTCTCGAATTCACCTCCCATGCTGTGGCGCGTTAAGCGTAGCTTTCGTAGCTCACTCGCCTAGAGATACCCTTTTTAGAGTAGGCACGTTTGTAAAACCTCCATGCTAACAATTCATTGACGTCTTCGATTAGTCTACCATTAATACTACAAATGAATTAATATACAAGATGGCGTAATGTAAAAGTAAAACGAAACCAAAGGTCCGGAAAGCAAGGGCAACATGCTGGGAACGTGGTGCGATTTTCGAGGAGAAAACATTGCTCAATCATCGCCGCCTGCGGTCATCAAACGATCTCCTCTGCCTTTCCTCAGCTGCCACCTCGTCTGAAGTCATCCACTGCCAATTACACCACTTGCCATCCAGATGCCAACCCAGCTGGGCGTTGGCTGCATCCAGCCCTAACAAGGTTCGTATTTGGTCTACCTGTCCGGACGCAGGCTTCTGATTTCCCGACCGATAGCTGTCCGCAAGTGTGATGCAGTAAACCGGTACCGTCGTTGTTGAGTCGCTGACTTGGTCGATCCGGACGTACCCCTTGAACGATGAAGACGCGGCAAGAACGTCGTTCAAGAGACTCGTCATCCAAAGGACATCAAGCCCACCAGCGGGATTCCTAGATGCAACTGCAAACCCACGTTGCTGAGCGATACGCGATAGCTCGTTTTCTGATAATTTCCATCCATAATCGAAGCGGGGAGGCTGATAGTGGTATCCTTTGCGTAATTCAAGGCCTTGGGGCAACTCGGAAAGGTTTTGGAGGGTGGGTAGGATGTTTTCACGCCATCTCTATAGATAAGACCTGGTCGGTGTCCTGAGCTAAATGCAGAACACGGAAACATGGCTTACGGTACGTGCTCCTCGTTGTGCAAAATCGTGGGGCTGGAAAACAGAAGGGAGATGCCCGTACAATTGTGTAAAATCCGAAGATTGAGGGGTCGACATGATCTTTCGGCGCGGAATCGATATGAGGAGAAATCAAGGGGTTGTCGCCGAGTGTGAATAACAGTGAGCTGAAAGGAAGGGAAAGCTCGCAGTGACGCAGTCGACTGGTTTGCGTGGAGTAAAGCCTCGCAGGGGAAGGTCAACGTCAGCTACCCCTCGTACTTATATCCGTTTCGATGGCGAACTCTAAATGAGTTATGAAAGCCTGTAACGTATGGGTGACCCTGAGATCAAAGGACGGCGGCGCTCGGGCCCATGGGTAAATGTATTGAGCCCGGGATATTGTACAGCGGGTGCCATTGCCCCTGTCAAGATCCAATAGCAATTCAACAGCCTTTGTGACGGATTTAAGCTCGAACATATTTGGATAAGAAAGGAATAAAGAAGTATCAATGCAGTTAACTCTGGTAACACCAGATTGTAAGTGCTGTCTTTTCCAACAACAGACGACGGAAACCCCTCTCCAGGCTCGACTCTACTCCTCCATGTCCCGGTAATCAGAATATTTACAGCAGCCGGTTGCCATCAAATTTAAAGTAATAATTTCGAAGAAAGCAACCAGGGAAGAGAAATCATTCATCATCGCGTCGCGGCGGTCTGGGCCCTCGCGAGCCTACGTCGATCCCGAACGTACAGATCAAAAACCTCAGCGCGCCCACACAGGCGTAGCAGTTCGAGGAGCTCCCAGATCCGAGAAGGACGCACTCAACGATGAGAACTGCAAAGGTGTGATTCAAGCGGTGTATGCCAGTGCCAGGCTTTCGCTTTGCATAACCTGATCTCAAATTCACCATACGTAGACGGAAGCTCCAATGAAAGATAGGAAGATCACCGGCGCCTAGTCAACGTAACATTTCTACGTACACGTAGAGCGTCGCAGGTATAATCGGCGGGTAACCAGTGCACCGTCGCGTTGCCTTTAGCAATCGCTTATTCTCGCCCTCTCCGATTGACCTGACCCCAAGTTCCAACACATGCACCCCATCTGGCGATTTGCACATGTGGATGCACGGATGGTCAATCTCCGACTGGTCCCAGGACTTCCCAGGACCCGGGATATAACCCACGCAAATGCACCTGGGTACAATTAGTGACGTCGCGTATCGGGCAGGAAAGTGAGACCGTGGCGTCTAAGGAACGACCGGTGTCGTCGGAAGTGTGACGTATCCAACTCGGTGTGTTCTGGCCGAAATTGAGGAATAGAGAATGCCCCGGTAGTGAATCCTTAGTGAGAAATGCCGATATCGAAACTGAAGGTCTTCGTAGCGCCCGATACCAAAGTCGGCTGCGGTCTCGGAGTCAAGCGTTTATGCATGCGAGTGGTCTTTTCTCGTGATTCGGTCACCAATCACTAGCAGACCGACGAACTGACGCATCAAGGTGTACACTCTTGAGTAGGTAGAGATGTGTGTGTGTGTGCGTGTGTGTAGGTTTCCAAGGTTGATCGGCCGTCATTCTGGTTGCGCGCGTGGTTTCTCTGGATAGTCCTAATTGCGAGATCGAATCGCGCCGCAGCTTCTCGGGGAGTCAGGAAAGTACAGGTAGTTCAAGGTGAAAATGCTGTACACTGCCTTTAGTGCCTATGTATGAAATTACCCCTCACGAGGGGCTCCATTTCATGGTGAGGGCAAACAATTCCGCAACATGGCTGATGATAGGAAAACGTGGTGGTTACCTGAAGTGTAGCTGGTGCTGAAGTGAACGGCTAGCAATCCCTTCGTCTTCTGACGGATCTTCCTGCGCTACAGTATAGAAACGATACCTGTACACTATTTATGCTGCTAGAAAACAAGCCGTTCTCCGTACTATTCAGTCGGTCAAGATGTCCAGACTGGGTTTCTTGCCAACCTTTCAAGTATCAGGACGGGGCGGTTTCTGTCGACCTCAGAGTGTTTGGGGCTGCGAATTGGCTTGTGATCATACACTGTGCAGTAAGCTATACTGTCTCCCTAACCACAGACATTCGTGCTGGAACGTCGCTATTCATCGTCGCCGACAGCCTGTTCGAAGAGCCCAAGGCGGGTAGGGAGACTGGCACTTGCAATGAGGTTAGATCAACGATGCCCGATAAATGCATTCAATTGTTAACGTTGACGTTCACACATTTTCCACGCTAAACCTGAAACTACTAGCGCCCGTTGAGCGCTTGCTACTGTATCTTCTCTATAAGGACGTTCCAGGAATAGAACAAAGTCCAAGAAATGATCTAGATCTCTTCACCCACCAAACCCTCACCGGCCCAACTTCCTCATCCTCTCGACCAGAATTACTCTTGGACAGCCGTGTGAGTTTCGGCGTCCCTAGCCCCCTGACGATCATGCTCATCCAAGGGCCTCCTAGTCCGGAGGGCATTGCTGGAATGCCCCCGTTCTGGCTCCTTTGATTCGGCGATATGTCTATATGTGCTGGATATCGACTCATAAGCATGAGTACTGTACCGTAATTGCTGCGGCGCTGTGGATTCCTCTTTTTGTTCCCATTCACCGTCGCGCTGAGGGAGGTTCTTTGAATTTACGGGGCATTCAGGCTGTTGCAATTGCTCTTGCGCTGTCGGCCCCAATCCGAGGCATGTCACCAGAGAGATCTTGAGGAGAACCCCAAGTTCCACGACCAGCATACAATATGCCATTGGGGTACTGCCGCACTCCTGATCATCGGAGGCATGAGGTTTTCAGCATCGTCTTGGTCCGATACCCACGCCATCGCTTTACCTTCCTCGATGCAGACCGAACGAAAATGGTAGACATTTCCCGATATGAGAGCTCGTCCGACTTGGCAAGGCACAGAGATAATGACATCGAAAAACGATCACGGTCGATTCGTTCCCGATACTTAGTGTACGCCATCCCGTGGATGAACACGGCATAAAGCATTCTTTACTCGGCTCCACAACCTGAATCCCTGAGCCTCCCAAGCTTTGTGAACCGTACCACCCCATTCCCAACGCTTCACAAAGAGGAGAAAAGGCCGTGCATACTAGCTCTGGCACCTTGCCCATCCTGGACTTCTCATCTTCGCCAGTGGTCGCAGCGGCACGAGTAGCAGTGGCGGTTGTAGTAGCATCTGGCATGCATTCCCGGATCCGGAGCTTTAGTTGCATGAACCGGCTGAAACAAGTGGCCAAAAAAGGCGTCGACAGTGCATCCATGCTAAAACAAGGACTCTTTCCGTTAACTTTGGTGTCCTCTCGCATATCGTTGTCATAAGCCGTCAGCAGCAAAAACCGGCCAAAACTCTCTCGAGTTCCGCTCACTCAGCTTGACCACCCACGGCCCCATCCCGTGCGCATGAGAGGAGATGCCAATGAATGAAACTGCCTCCCCAATATTATATCACTTGCGCCGAGGCCTGAAGAAATATGTTCGTCAACACGGGGGAATAGTCCGGAAACAAGAGCTGAATAAACAAAATTTGAATAAACTCTGCTAATCTATCGCGGCTCGCTCGAGAATCCTAGCCAAAAGAGTCCTCACGATTCTGCGGAACACTATAATAGACCGGCCTCATATGATTTCGCACAAGCCCTCCTTGAAACCATAGGACAACCCACGGCGACAGTCATTATCGATGCTCAACCGAACATCCAAACACGCGAGTGCAGCTTCCCTTAGAGGCACTTCGTAACCAATTCCCGCCATACCCGTATAACAGCACCCAGGTAATTGTGACAGGCAAGGCTGAGCACCCTGCGCTGTCCTCCCAGGGAGTAATCATCCTTAAGAAACGTCTTAGGAAGCCCATCAGCCAAGATCGATCCCTGGTTCTTGAGACAACAGGAAAAATGGGGAGCTACGTCCAAAGCGGAACATAAAGGCGATAGATTGACAGTTTCTCGAGTGTCCGGTGCGAGCAATTCCCTTGAGCAGGGTCGTTGAATGGCATTCATACATTCGGGCCGATGAAGTAGGGACGGGCTTTCATCGACGGATTGACGTGGACAGAAACGTGGCAAACTGGGCCGTCGATTCAAGTCATTGAGTACGTCAAGGAGGTGGTAGTACATATCAATGCACTCGGCTCGGTCGTCCGAAAGCCAAATTGATCCCCAATAAGTTATGGGCCTCTTCAGAGTGGCTTCCCGCTTTGAGGTGTGGCTTGAGGGTATTTTGCCAGCGTCAAGGGCGTCTGTGATCGCTTCGCCGTCTCTTTCCTCCGAAAAACGTACCCAGCTTGCTGGCTACAGGCTTTCCTGTCACATCACGGTTAGGGAGAACGGGGGAGTCGGAGCTTCAAGCGCATTGCTCAGCTTGGGCGCCTACCAGTATCTACTTTGGCGCGAAACACAGCCACCGCACGGACGCCTCCTGTGGGTAGTGATCACTTCCTGCTTCTCCACCTTCTTCGTCGTATCTATTNGCCATCCCCGCGAGATGCCCCCCGACACTAAGAAGCCCAGTGTCTGGTCCTCCCTCTTTTCGCGTTTCAGAGGTCGCAAGAGCAAATCAGCAACTGGTCCCACCACAAGCCTGTTCCGAGGCATTTTGACTCGGGTACATCATACCCCCNACTGCGCGCCAAGACATTACATGGCCGGTGTGCATCATTTCGGCCGCTAGTTACCGTTCTCTTCTTCCCACCGTTTCTCTTCTGGCTATAGGCTCTTATTCAACTAGGACTTGTTGTCTTCATGCTCGTTCCTCCTTGTCCTCCTCCGTCTTCTTTCTTCTTTTCCTCTGCCTTTGTCTTCTGGCTTCCCGGTCTTATTGCGGTTCCTGGAGTGATACAAGAACAAGCAAGTTGTTTCTAAGGATGAGAAATGCAATTCATGATCAGTAGTTTTAAAATCAAGTAAAATGCACAGTTCATCGTAACATTACTCACAGTTTTCAACAAATACGATTCCATGTATCTCAGACATCACTGGAAATATGTACTGTAAAAATTGAACAAAAAACAAGTCAAAATGCCTCGGATATGTGCCGCGCAGTGCGTCGGCCCACTTTCACCAAGTCCCCGATTAGCGTTGGGTGGTCGTCGTCCCGTCATCCTTTGACACCCTCGGTCCCTGACTTGTCGCTTCCCGTGGACAACTCGACCTCTCATATCCATGGATCCCAGCTGGCAGCTCGTCCATCTAGGAGCGAAAAAGCTGACCCCTCACAAAGTAAGGCGTTCTCGATACCCGGAAATGAAGACCTTCGGCTACCTTCGCCACTCCCAACGCCAACGCTGCAGCCTTACGACGATCCGACAGTACCAAGGGCACGTCGTCATTTCTTCATGGTGTCAGTGGCTTTCGAATGAGAGATATCCAGTATTTCGAACAGAAGAGGTCCAAGGTAAAGAAGCAAACAGGTACAAACGAATTCACCGAATATCGATAATAGATGAGGGGTTCACCAGATATCCTGCTCAACCCCTGTCGTGACTGCCGCGTGTCATGTTAATCGGGTCAGCAGCCTGCTGGGTTTCAAGACGAGACCCATAATTGTGGCTGACATTGATGATTCTACAATCGTTGACGTGCATCACCCCTCCGACATTGTGAATCCTTCCCAACCCGAAGCCTTCGCTCGACGGATAATCTTCGTGAGCCCCATGTCTGTGGGTCTCCGGTTTGTTCTGTACCTTCCAATGGTCGCTATAAAAGGAACCTCGAGGGGAGTCACGGGAAGAAGTGAATGTTCCTTCGCCAAAGTAATCCTTTTTGGGAGGTAGTCTGGTTAATTGCGACGAGTGCGACGAGGCTTGTCCTTCGTTCGTAAATTCGGGATCTGGCGAAGGTATTGTTCTTCTCGACATTTCCAGCGCGTTGTACGTTTCATCTTGAGCTGGTCCAAGGGACGCATAATCCGAATTCGATGAGGATCGTCTTGTGTTTGAGTTCTCCACCATCTCGTCCTGCAAAGGGGGAAATATAGGCGTCGGAGGGGTGTTCTTGGGCGGCATCTGTCGCAGTCCTAGTTTTAATGGCAGTCCGTGCCCTGGAGAGACAACTCGGTAGAGTGGCTGCTGCGTTTTGACATCGTGTCTCCCTTGAAATATTGGCAGAATGGGTTGATGTTGCTCCTCTTCTGCTTTGTCCCGTCGCTTCCTCCACACATTCCACGACAACAAGACGATAAATGTAAAGGGAATAGCAATGGCAAAATATAGCCAGATGTCTTCTGTCACTGACAACGACCCGAGGGAGGACGGAGACGAGCTCTTCGGCTCGAAGAAAACCATACTAAATATTGACTAAAGTCCCATAGAAATAATGTTA
>JANBPK010000065.1:0-14832 GCA_027579435.1 Candolleomyces eurysporus | reverse complement strand
CGAGCTGCTATTGCCTCCTGTGGGCGTGTCGTCGTCGTCGTCGTCGTCACCACCGCCGCCGCCGCCATTGCCATCTCCGTCTGGAGGATTGTTGTTGCCTGGAAGAGGAAGATCTGTACACACATCATCAGCGCTCGCGTCGGTACTAAAAGGCGGGGATCAACGCACCACCAACAGGAAGACCAAGGTCTTCAGCAAGCTTCCCCAGCTGCCTCTTTGTCAACGAGCGGCGGGCATGCGAGCGTTCAAACGACGAATGGCTGGCTGCGACGGCGGAAAAGAGCAAAAGGGATAGGATTGAATAAATAGTGACGCGCATCCTCGCGGGAATGCTGGCCGTCTATAGAGATAGTGAAGGAGCGTGGATGTGCTCGACGAGCAGAAGGGCTGGACGTCGTGGCGAACGACGAGGACAGAGAGAAGGAGAATATAAGAGAGGGGGGAAAAGAAGGAATGATTTGGCCGTGGGTGTCCCATCACGTCCAGTGTGCTTCTCGGCAGTTTCCGCCCTCTAATTCTTCCGTCCAATTCCCCGTCCCCGCCGCCCCTGTGTTCGCTGCATCTTCCTGGGCGCCCTCGACGTGTTTTGCAGCGCACTCTGGGCGCCAATGTCGAGGACAGCCAGCCCAGCAAGGAGGCCCCAACGCTCGCTCCACGGGCAGTGGACACTGCTTCCCCGGCCGGGCGTTTCTATGGCACAGCGCGCTTCCGTGAATCTCCACATGGCCCCGCGTAAATATGGCATGCATGAATTCGGCAACAAACTAACTAGGTACAGGGGCATAGACTAGTACTCTTAGATGAAGCCAATCTGCAACATATTGCACGTCAGTCTCATTCGTTTATCCGCCTAAACGGCGCGCACCGACCTTGTTCGCAACATCAAGCGCATCGTAATCTTTTGTCAGGCGCACATACGCCTTCTTCTTTCCATCAGGTCTAGTCCATCCATCTATCAGAGAAGGCACAGGCGTCATCCGAGTTGCGTCCACTCACCGGATGAGCGTGTTGATCTTTTCCGCCTGGACGTCGTACAGTTTCTTGACAGCATCCTTAATTTGCCGCTTGTTGGCCTTGACATCGACGATAAAGACGAGCGTGTTGTGCTCCTCAATCTTCTTCATCGCCGACTCCGTGTTCAGAGGCCTGGGCGCAAACACATCAGGTCCAGCCCATCATTCCAATTCTCGGAAGCAGACTCACGAGACGACCGTCCTGAATTGATCCATCCGGGGAGCATGAGCAACAGACTTGCGCTGGTACTTGGCGTCACGGGGAAGCCGGAGGGTTTTAGGGCGGTGGAAGGAGACAGAGGTGCGGCTCTTGCGAGACGAGTGCGAGTGGGCTCCCTGGAGCGCAGCCTTTTTCGCCGACTTGGCCTTGGCATCTTTTTGTTGGGCACCTACAAAGATTGATGAGGATAATAACGCAACGACTGAGAGAGACGTACCCTTTGAGGCGGCAGCCTTGCCCTTGGGAGTCTTCGTTGAGGCCATTGGTCCGAGTCTACAAAAGAAAGGAACGTCGTTAGCACTGTCAATCCAAATCGTCGTGTAGCGAGCGTCTCCGATCCCAAACCCACTCCCGCCAAAATCTACCCGCACAAAAGATCATCCAACCTTCCAACTTTGCATCCACCCAAAGTGCACGCATTTCAACCGTTCAAACGGGCCCAGTGCATGCATAAAGACGACCTGGATGACCTAGAAGCAGCATTTCGCCAGAAAACGAGGCTCACCTTGAGGAATGCCGACGATGTGGAGGGGATGTGGGGGGACGATGTGAGTGTGGACAGGCCTTGGGAACTTTCCCTGCCGGTGCTCCTTCCAAATCGGGAACCGGCCGCCGCTCTCCCGGGACGTCATTCCGTCTGCTCTCCTCCTGCGCCCACACGACTTCTCCTTGGGCGCTCGCCGCCCATGGTAGAACCAGAATACAGAGAGGAAAGCTTCCCTCTTCTTTCTTCTATCCACAAGGGCCTCTCTTACAGCCCAGAAGCTGCCACTTCTCCGACGACCGTACTGCTAGCCAAACTCGTATCTCTGCATCCCAGCACATATGAACAATCTAGTTGGTCTTCTCGCTGTGCACTGCTTGCTCGTCTCCGCGGCTCTTGATGGTGCTTCTCTCCATCTGCCATCGAACGAACGAACAAGCCCTCATCACATTCCTGCACTGCCTGCCGAGCCCAACCTTCCTTCCTTGGCGGACTCGGAGTCTCTCGAGCAAACTATCCCGCCCTCATCCATTTATGATGATTCCCCGCTCCAATCTAGTCAGCGGTCTCAAGCTAGTACATATCCGCACACCGTCAAACAACTCGCAAAAGCCTCAGCTGAGCAGTTGGCTGGTGGCACTTGAAATTCAAAATTCCATCTATCTATCTGCCACCATAACTACCATCCATCTCTTCGCCATCTCTCATTTACTCAAATCTTGCAAACGACAGACAGACATGTAAACTATTCACCCAGCATGACGACATTTTCTTTATTCCGTCTGTCTGCATATAAAAAGGGGGCCAAGCTGACCTTCTGCATCCCTCTTTGATTCACTCTCGAGAGTTGTCTTCTTGATCTCTAGCTCCCCGCACCCGCTGAGCCAGTGTAAGTCTATCCATTCCTTCTGCTCGCTCGAGCCTTGCTCATTCTCATTTCTGCTGCAGGAATCGAATCTCATCCTCTTTACTCACTTATTGAATTAACCACTGTCCTTACAACCATGTTCAAACTATCCTTCGCCAAATCCCTCTTCTCCTCCAAACGGTCCAAAAACGGTCGAGGGAAGAAGCGAAAGTCTGTTGCGTCTGTAAAGGTATGTCTTTGACCTCCATCTCCGATCCGTCCGTCCATCGGCATCATCTAATTTTAAAGTCATCGACGTGTAGAAGCGAAGTATTATGTCGGAAACTGCGATGATGAAAGTACGTATTTGATCCTTCTCGACATAATGGAGCATGCTGTGCGCAAAGTGTACATGTCCGTCGGACACTGCCATCTTAAATTTTTCTCGATGATTGATATCATGATTCTCCTCATCTACTTCTGAGATAGCATCTAATCAATCACGGACAGGACCCATTCGCACTTAATCCTATCCCTTCCTCTCCTATTGAAGAATCTGAACCAGGCCCCGGTGACACAGTAAACGAACTTGTAAGAGCCCACAACGTCATTGCCATCCATTCTCATTCAAATACCTTTCGTTTTGATTTGCGGGTTCCCTGCCCTTGCCAGTGTTCCTGCCCCTCAGCTTGTACCTGTCCCTGCTCCCCACCCTCCGAACCCTCCGCTTCAATCTCGTCAGGCAACTCGAACAAACCCCCAAATCTCATCAAACGCATCCCACCGCCACCTATCCACGCTCCTCCTCCTCTCCCACCTTCTTCCCCGCTTTCTGCCGACCTTGCTACGTTCCCGTCGCCTTCGATGTCTCTGTCTGTGTCGGCTTCCCTCGGATATCGTCCTTCGACGGCTGGGCCGACTCCAGTGAGGAGGCCATTGCCTCGACCACCCTCTGCAGGCTCACCCTCACTCTCCGCAGGAGGAGTGGGAGGAGCAGGGGGAGGATTCAGACTTCCCTATGGTCCTAGTACCACTCCAACGAGTAGCGCTACTCGCAGCAGCCCCAAAGTCCAAGGTACATGGACCGAGTCGTTGAAGGAACCAGAATTCATGCACGAGGAAGAGGATAGGCCCATCGTATGCATGGGCTTACCTCACATCAGCACCTATGGCGCAAAGCCCACCTCCTCAGGCTTGGCTCGCAAACCTACCCCGGTAAATCTAAGCCGTAGTGCTTCGACGACTCGGACGCACTCGCACAAACGCTCTCTCTCTCAATCCGCAACCGCTCCTCCACCCGCTCTCACACACAAGTTCAACCGCGCAACTCTAAGTCCACCTCCGCCTATCCCCCTCCCTTCTCCCCCTCCTTCTCCCCCTGCTCTACCCGCACACAAACGCTCGGGATCGTATTCACGCACAAACTCGCACTTCCAACGGCAAGTCGTACCAACACTCCCTTCCTCGAACCTCACCACAGTTGGACCTGGGGGCAACGGTCGAGTAAGCGTAATCGCAGGCGCCCGACCGAATCCAACTCGCCAGAGTACCATTAGTGCTGCACCAGCAAGATGCGCCATGATCAGCACTCCCCGGCGAAGCCAAGATACGGTCGACAATAACGCTCCTACAAGTGAGACGAGGCAAAGCACAATAACGACCCGAACCGACGAGGGTACCAGCAGTGTTAGAGCCAGCGTTCGGCCGTTACCCAGAGTGCCTAGTACTTGCAGCACTATTACTGCCGGCACTGTGCCGGCTTGATAGAGGAACAAGTGGGCGTATACATATGTGGGGAGGGCAGGGGCTAGGGGTCCGATCTGGGGAGAATTTCTGGAAAGGAGGAGGGAGGGAGAGGGCTGGGCTTGGGAAGGGGTGGGATAAAGTTAGAGGAACGAGGGACGGAGGAAGGTCAGACGAGTTTCTGCAGAAGACAGGGGTTGAAAGGAGACGAGGCAGAGGAATACTTATGAACTGACACTTTGCGACACCATTCATTACACACGGACATCCATTCACATTCCATAAATGTATGCAAGGACTTCAATCGTCAACGCCGCCTTATTTATTCGACTAACTTATTTTCCTTCGCCTTTCGACATTCTTTGAATAGAACCTTGTAGTATCGCGTTTCAACCGTACCTACCTGCCGACTCATTCATGACACGATCCGACAGACTATGGATTTAGACAGATAGTTAGTGACATGAATCTGATAGAGCGCCACTGGTGGCAGCAGGGGCAAAAGTTTGAAGAGACAAGTCGTCGTGATCCGGAGCCAAGTCTGGAGCTGTGAGAAACCGAGATGACCTTCCTTCACCCGGACTCATTCTCATCAGTTTTTTCATCAGATAGCCTAACGCTCGTGCTTTCAGGCCATCACCATGGCAGAGATTTCCGACAAATCGCGTCCCAGCCTCACCTGCCCTGAATTTCCGGATAGGCGGCTGATGTTTCTGGTTTCAATTCACTCGTAACGTTATCTTCGTAAACGGTCTACACTGCGGAAAATAGACGTGGACCTCCTCTACCACCTCACCGCTCGACGGCAGCACCATGCCATTCGCATTCGCCAAGTCGCTCTTCTCCTCTAAATCTCTCAGGCGACATGGGAACGACGTGAAGGATCCTCCTCGTCCGAAGCGAAAATCTCTTGCTGCAAAGGTACCGTCCATCCTTCCGTAGAATATCGTGAGCGCTAAATTCATATCCTGACTTTGTAGAAGCAAAGCGTTATGCAAGAGACCGCTCTGATGTTTGTAGGCACACAATTATCTCGTCTACGCGTCCGTGCATCTGCTAACTATGTATCTATTGCTTAGGACCCGTTTGCTCCGCCTCCACCTCCACTGTCCCCGTCGCTCTTTAACAGCATGCCACAACAGCCCCAATCTGACAGCACGGAGGAACCATCACCTGCCATTATTATTGAGGTATGCGCCTGGACTCACAAATTGCGTCGTATCAATCCTGACCTCTGGACCTTCCTTCCGTTCACTTTTGCAGCAGGACTATGAGGACACTCCCAATCATCTAAACCGTGCACGTACCCTTCCCCATCCTTCCCGGGGCCCTAGCAAAGCCTCGTCGAGTCCCAACCTACGGCCAAACGATCACGATTCCCCACCCCCAGCGCTACCTCTACCCCCACTTCCAAAGCCTATCAACAATCTGCTAACGATGCCCAATGATGGCGAAACCTCCATGGTGCGGTCCCGAACAGTTAGCACCACTACTCCGAAAACCCGTCATATCCTTCTCTCCCCCCCTCCCAGACCTAGCAAATCCTTATCTCCCAAGCCGCGACCTCGGGCTGACTCTACCAAAAAGACAGCTACACTCCCTCCCCCACCACGCTCACTTCCTCCTCATCCYCCAAAGTCTACCGACTCCCTCCTAACAGTACCTAATGGTAGCCAACAAAGGTCTGTGGCAAGGTCCCGGTCAACTGGCAACATATCTAGTACGAACGATCGTCCTTTCCGTCCCCTCCCTCCTCCGAGCCCTACCAAACCCTTATCGCCTCCAAACCAAAGATCCGATTCTTCAAATCGACCTAGTGCCTCTAGATCCTTGCCCTCATTGAACTCCACTAAATCCTCGTCAAATAGCAGTAACGGAACGCCTATCATGGCAAAACCCCTAACGAATAGCAGCTCTGCCAGTATCAGCAATTCTGGTCGACTTCGACCCCTTCCCCTACCACCAACCCCTCCAGCTCCGATAACCCCTCCACCTCCCCCTTCACCGTCTCCCTCGCATGCTAGTAGTGGCAGACAGAGTGGCACGGCTAGGCCTCTCCCTCCTGTACCGGGCAGGCCAACTCGTCCGAGCGGCTGGACGTGAACTCTTTGGGTTGGGAGAACGCCTGCGACGATGATAACACCTTCCACTCTTTGCCTCTGCTCCTTTCAACTTATTTTGCATATCTTATTTCTTATTTATGCTCACCTTTGTTGCATACCCTTATTCCATCCGAGCGCATTTTCGTGGACTTTTGCTCGCTTTTTTNCACCGTTTCTGTATCAATACCCCCTTTTTATTATAGTGTAAGTGGATATGTACTTTATCAATTTATTTTCTAGTGACCTCATAAGCACCTCACCCAGGTCTTCTTGCGTAGGACGGCCCAGGACGGTCCAGTCCCTCCCGCCAAATCAGATGTCCTACGTAGGACTCCTCAGGAGGACGAGCGCATTGGGTCCTATCGTGTCGTCAGATTGATCTGCGAGTGCCCACGTGGAGATCTGTTCATCAGCCCCTCCAGACTATCCCAGAAGCGTTGTCATGCAATATGACCAGCGACAAAGATGCTCGAGAACCAGTGAATGGAGAATCACAACACGGACCCGCGTAAGTTATAACCTTTTCAGATAGCTTGACGACAGAGCGGCTCACAGTTTCTGTAACAACAGCACAATCCGCAGCCCAAAACGTCCCGAGGCCAAGAAACATCGCCCCTGCCTGATAGTTGAAGAGGTCGCGAGAGATACAGTCACCTGTGCATTGGGTCTCTTCATAGAGTATTATCTACCCTTCGTACCAGAAGAACGTGATGTCGAAGCCTGCACGGCAGCGCTGAGAGAGCGAGGTTTCCTCACGCACAATGACCAATGGGCGCAGGCGGACGAAGATAGGGAAACATTCCCTATCATGGCGCAAGTTTGCCAAATCCTCGAAGAAGTTCCTCTCCCATCGAAAAGGGAATGCCACTACAGCTATCGGTTTGAAGCTGACGGCTATTTCGGTAGCAGAAGCAATAATACCGACCAAAGGCTGGATGGGTACTTCTGTTCGTCTGGATCATGGCCATCTAAATTATCGGCCGCGGACGTTGTCGTTCCAGTCATATACAGTCCAGATGACTCGAAGTCAAGGATTCAAGTGGTAAGTCGCTCACCTCATATTCAATGGACCTCGCTAAGCGTTTGATAACTCAGAATCGTGTGGACCTTTTCCATGCTTCCAGCTTCATCCTCAACAAGGACCCACGTCGGTTGTTCGTCCTCGCGGTACGTGCATCACCGTCGTCCCAGGCAGGTATACCCAAACGATGCTTCTTTAGGTGACCGTCGAGAAAGACCGGTTATCATTGTGGTACTTCTCTCGCTCACACTCCGCCCGCTCGGAATCCTTCAACTTTGTTGAGGTCCGTCATTCACCTAGCCCATTTCGGTTGAAAAGAGTCGAGAGTTAATCATACATCACATGAACAGGATCCAGCCAATTTAATCAGAATATTCGTGTCGCTCATGTTTGCAGAGCCCCTCTCGATAGGCTTCGACCCTTCCATCAACAGGGTATCTGGATCCAGCGAGGGGCCGGTCTCTTACATATACGCTCTGGACGACAAAGACACTGGAGTTTCGCGCCAGCGATATTTCCAAACACTGGACATATTATACAGCCCACCACAGACTCTCATTACTGGTCGAGCAACCCGGGTTTGGGAAGCTCAAGAGGTCCGCGCCTTCGACGACCCAACGCCTGTGGAGGCTGCCCCTTCGACGGTTATCATGCGGGAGGTCTGGACTGACGCAAGCGCCAAAACCGAGAACGAGATCCAGTCTGACATCTTCGCCGATCTCAATGGTTTTGCGCAACGCCTCTCGAATGGTGTGGAGCCCGAGCAGTTTCTCGATTTCGAACCAGACTTGAAAACCCATATCAAAGAGCTTTTTGTTGACGAGAAGTACAAAGAGTACTTTTTGACAGTAATTGGCGAATGCAAAGGACCTGTGAGCAGGCCTCCTGTTCCAGGATACTAAGAAGGCGCGGATATCTTCCATTTTTCCCGCCCTGGATACGTCCCGGCCTATGTAGGCCAGAAATTCTCTTCGGCCATGAGGAAGGACATAGAACGCAGGTACCAACAATCCTATCGATTGGTTTATAAAGAATATTGCTTCAGTTTGAATGATATCGAAGCCTCACTTGGCTCGCTCCCTGATGCCTTCGCCATCCTGAACGACTGCCTGATTGGTACGTCCAAATTTGCCTTCATCGCGCCATCGCTGTCATTGATACGTTCGTTTAGCCCTCGTCTTGTTCTACTGTGCAGGCTGGGTGCACAGAGACATAAGTCCTGGTAACATACTTTTGTGGAGGGGTGCTGATGGTCAACCACGCTGCAAAATTGGTGACCTGGAATACGCCAAAAAATTTCCACCAAGCTCAACGTTACCAGACATCAAGACGGTTCGCCTCCATACTTCCCTTTTCTGCGCTTGACTGACGAGATTGTACAGGGAACGCCTGGTTTTATACCAGTGGAAATGGTGTACAAGCATCATTTCTACACGGTAGTTCAGGAAGATTTGACAGAAGAAGACGACAGGATTGCCAACTGTCCACTTCAGCACCACTTCAGCATGACGCAGAATCCCTCTGGTGGGTGACACTTTGGGTCATGGCTACGTTTCCCAACCATCAGCCATGCCTTGACGCCGTTGCGGAATTCTTTCGCCCAGACTCGGAGCCCCTCCAGAGGCGTTATTTCATGTGGACCAAGAGTAGCATACTGCCTCAAGTCTCCCGGCGCTTTCACCCAAGCCTATCTTACCTTGCCGGTCCCCTAGAGAAACTGCGGCGCAGCCTGTATCTCGCCACCATTCAGAGAAACGATGCATGCCATCAAAACGTTATTTCCAAATACTCGGCCGTATACAACCTGATGCACAATTTTCTGTTGTCAACTCTTCGCGAACCCACCTCTGACTCACCGCATTCTCCAAGTAAACGAAAAATTCTCCATACCATTAAACCCGGTATCGACGAAGAACCAGCCAGCTCGGCTTCCAAACGAATCCGGGTTGGATCACTAGCGTATACTTTCGAGCGGACCTGAGCTTTCTTCGATATTCGCGTCTGTATCTGGATTCCACTCAACATTCGCTGTATAGCCTAGCAGCAATTGATTCTGACCAGCTTCAATATTCATTGTCAAGGGTGTATCCAGCCTCCATAATTTTCCTTTTTGGTAGGCTCATCTTCTCATCGGAAAGAAAGCTAAAGGTAGTCCACCTATAGCTAAGATCTGTGGGAATCCAAAAGTAACACGCTTATGGCGTTCAAATGTAACATTTAATAAATCACACATATTTTTTGCTTTCCACTCCTAAATTTAGAGCTTTTCGTTGTAATCTCACCAACTTTGGCATACATTATAGTCACCCCAACATTGAGGAGCACTCCACCAACTTTGCGATGACGACTACCCCTATATTCGGCTATCACACCAACATTTGGGCCGCGACCACCCATACTTTTCTGACACCACCCATACTTTTTTGGTGACCACCCACATTTTTCAATTACCACCCCTATGAGTTTATATAAAACCAAAACTTTGCTTTCGCCCTCAACGCGACTTGCCAGTTGCTCGATCCGAGCCAGTTGGCAGGCTTTGGCCAGTTCGGCGGTGGCCGCACCGGGGCAAACGTTTCGTGAGATTCTCCGATTGACAACTCATCAAATCCACTCCACCATCCCCTCGCTGTAGGTCACAACTTGTTGCTACTCGTGGTCAAGAGGAATGAAAGGTTTAATCACGACATTAGATTCTTGAAAGACATCGACCTGATTGACCATTCTCCCCCTTTTAGTAGCTCTTTTCCATATACGTACGTGCTGCGGGGGCCTAGCATAGTATACTCTATTTCTGTACCGAATGCAGAAACACGGCCCCTTCGGATCGCCTTGGAGAAGACGTCAAGTTGTGCTGATGGCTCGGTAGCCTGCGAGACGTGTCCAGTAAGTGTTTGGAATATCCGAGCTGAGGAACCAATAGCCTGCCAGGGTTGAGCGGAGAGTGCTTCAAACGCTCACTGGCCCAGTAGGAGTGGAAAGCGGCCGTTCCTATATGATATGATAACTCGGTTGGAGTTTGAGCTCGGCGCCCACTACTGAACACTACTGAACTGGCTGAAACCGGGCAATTTGAACTGTCTTGGGTTGAGCAACGGTAAAATTGCCAAGTTGCATTGAGGACGAAGGCAAAATTTTGGTCATACATAAAATTATAGGGGTGGTAGTTAAAAAANTGTGGGTGGTCACCAAAAAGTATGGGTGGTGTCGGAAAAGTATGGGTGATCTCGACTCAAATGTTGGTGTGATAGCCGAATGTAGGGGTGGTGGTCATCGCGAAAGTTGGTGCAGTGCTCCCCAACTTTGGGGTAGCCATAATGAGTGCCAAAGTTGATGTGAACACGACGAGAAACTCGAGATTTAGGGGTGAAAAGTAAAAAATATGTGTGATTTATTAAATGTTACATTTGAACGCCATACACGCTGTAAGCCAGCAGTCTTATACACCCACAAATTGTTGACACTGTCCGCACGCACCTGGTGCCACCACTCACCCAACCCACCATTGCCGTCTCCCTGCTTCCTTTCCGTCGTCGTCTTGGTTTATGTCTGGTCCTTCTAGTGTCTATATCGTCTCGTACATTGACGTCCTACTCCCCAACTGCCAGCAAGTGGACTGGAAACAAAGGTACAGGAATAAATGCTGGATTATGCGTCACATCTATTTAGGCAGACCTCGAGTGGTAAAAATTAGGACTTTGCCATCTCTGCAGTACCCTTGTTTTATTTGCAGTGCATGTGTGTTTTCCGGTTGTGATAAGCGCATGCGTAATCTTCCACTTCTCCTCGTCGATGGCGATCAAAATAATACATAGACTTTTAACACATTATTACACTTGCATCAAACAAAGACACGAGTTGTCACACAAAGTACACGAGTGTACATTGAGCACTTTCTGGGTTTTAGGAGGAGAGGCGTAAGAAGTATTGAATACCTCCAGAGATTGGTTCAGCCATTGCTGATTTTGGTGCGCCAGCGACGCTCAGTGCCTCATTGAGTGCAAAACCATTGACCCGATTGGTGAGCAGGACGACCTCACGGTCAATAATATATGGGTTCGGCAACCACGTCTGGAGCCAACTTCCGAACGCACTCGACATCTCTGCGAATTCAATCATCAGCAAAGGCACGTAGACGGGGCAGTTTCTGAGGACACATGGAAAGCTGAAAGAGTCCAGGATAAAACTTGGAACCAGGCCTCTCCATTTTTAAACAAAAAGCAAACTTCCCACTCACATGGTATTCACAACAGTCCTCCCGACACGCCACGGCCCAGGGCTCGATCCAGATTCCAGCATGTCACTGAGGGCGGGGTCAACAGAGCTGGGGTTGGGGTTCTGTCGTACAAACTCGATGAACGTGAAAAGCTTTATTTTGTTCGTCCACGCTTGCTGTACTTGCATCACGATGCTTGATCTTGACTTCGGGGCTGTTGTTGATGAGAGTTCTTCCTTTTTCTCCTCCAAATTGGGGTTTGAGTCAGCGTTGGAGGGCGGTCCTTGAGTGTCGTGCTCTTGCAGCATACACAGAGCTCGTTCTTCCAAAGCTGGACAGTCCATGGACGGAAAGTTTTCGAGCCACTGAGACATGGTAATGGGAGAGTACTTGGGAGGGGTTTCATACTCGAACCCTGTTACATTCCACAATAACGTCGAGTTGGTTTTGGTATTGCCTTTGCTGTTGTCGGGATTCGATTTTGACCATTGCTGGAATTCGGTGAATGCACAGTGGGCCTGGAACGCTCGAGTTGGGAGACTGCATTTGATTTTTCGCGAGTTACGTTCTTGATCAACCAAGATGAGATTTTTTTATAGGTGGTGATATGAGAGGTGCTCGGACTTGCCTAGGTAACCTCGACGCATAACTATGCATTCATTTCTGTGCCTTTCGTTCCAGTCCTCTTTCTGACAGCTTGGGGTGCAGTAAACGACCGAATGACAACCAGAGCACGATTTTGGGACTTGACGACTTGCCGAGTCCTTTAGGATGTACGAAGACTTTGGAGCATAAGGACACTATACATCTCTGGTCAGCGAAAAAGTTCAGAGGAGCAATTCTTGTAAACCGACCCGGTGATTATCGCAAATATGAACCGTCGAATCGGACTCGAGGAAAGCTGACCTATCACTGAGGCTCTTGACCAGCCTTACCCATTCCCTCCCAATCCTTTTGATCTTCGACAGACGATGATCCAACTCGCCCTCAGGGTCACGAAGTGCAGTGGACATGGCCCGAACGAATCGGGGGTAGAGAGCGTACCCTCTCCACTGCTGGATAAGGAGCTCCCCCGACCTCCTGGGGCTGGTGACGTCCATATCCTCTTCATCCCACTCATCCCACTCGATGCGCACAAGGGCATCGAGGATGGCCCGAACAAAACCTGTTTCACTGACGATCTTGACGACACCGCTTATCGGGTTCGCCCCCTCTACCGTAGCAAGGTGGTGCAGCGTAACAGAGTAGAAGATTGTGTCCTGGGGAGGCACTGATGGGTGTAAGGCGACAATGGAGCGCGCACAAANGGGATAGGTAATTGCCGCGCCGCAAAATCGCCTGGATGACGGGGTGCGAGCCCACGCGCTTCATTACGATAAACGAGCTGTGGTAAAAGAATTGGAGGGTTCTGGTAGTGTATCCTCTCCTCGAGCTGTGGATCGTCACGAGGAGCGGCATTTGGCGAATCCGCTTGAGAAACGCGTCGCAGAAACGAGCGAGTTCGGATTGAGAAGAGAGGATTGTGTGGAAAACGTGATCCAAGGCTTCCTGATGTTCAACTGGAATTCTGCACCAGAGGAAAAGGATCTGGCAACCCTTGTGGAGGTCTGGCAAGAGGATATCGCGTCCGTTCCTCTCTTTGAAAGACCAGAGAGTGAGGAGAATGCGTATCGCGGTGGGAGAGTCGATGAAGGCCGCTTTTAGCTGGGGGTTCAACTCTACGAGATTCAAGAGTGCTGAAGCCCTGTCATCGACACCGATAGCTCGATCCGGCAAAAGTCTTGTGACGGTCGACGGGAGAGGTTTGGTGATGCTTTGCAGGTATAAAAGAATCCATAACATCAGGTCTTCAAAAATTTCAAGGATTTTCAAAGCAGTCAGCTCCCTCGTCGTTTCTGTCCGGCTACAGCAATTAATGATGACTTTGATCAGAGGAAGGGCTTGCATTGCGCGATTGAAGACATCGACGGAATTTGGATGCAAGGGAAACTTGGGAAGTCTCTCTGCCTGGAGGTGGACGAGAGTAGCATCAAGGATAGAGAGCTCGTAGTTTTCGGGGGTGAGGTGCTTGGCGATGTAATACAGTTGGCGGATATCTCCGTCCTTTGCCTCTTGGATAATCTATGGTACGTTGAATTGGAGAGCAACGACGATATTGTCAATAGTGGTACCTGCCCAGAGATTTCGGCCATGGCTATCGAAGAGAGGATACATGGACCGGCGGGCACCGCTTTGCATTACAATCGGCGCTGAGTCAGCAAAGCAAATAGTAAAAAAAANGAAATTCCTTCTAGCCNGACTCGAACGACTGACCTCGTCATTACTAGTGACGCGCTCTACCAACTGAGCTAAGAAGGATTGAAGACTTGGCTTGTGATACCCGCTACGACCGCGCGGCATACGATCAAAATTTACGCTGAATCTCTTGGTTGTACCGTCTCCCTGACCCGACCGACACGATGGACAAGGCAGGCCCTTCGTCGAAAGCAAACGCGCCGACACCAGAAACGTTCTCTAGCTTCCACACGGAGCTGCAGTCGGCGGCACTGAAAGCCACACGAACCTCGGCGAGCCTTCCACTGGACCTCGCGTTCTACAAGACGGTAGATGAAGACTTGAAAACGAGCGTTGATGATCTCGAGGCGAGGGTCCTGGCGTTGATCGGGAGGTGTCTTGGGCTGGCGAGTGGGAAGGGCAAAGGGAAGGAAGTGCGCGTCGACGGGGAGGACGTGATAGACGACTTTCACAGTACCATTGTCGACTCTGTGGACGTGTTGCTGGAAAAGACGGTGTGTATGGCGCTAATCCCAACGTTCAAATAACTCATCGGGCTGCAGGATATCTGCCTGGACGAGTTCTCGGGCAAACTCAAACGACCCGCGGCCCCTGCAAAGCCTGCAGCACCGGCAGCCCCTTCGTCGTCTGCTAAAAAGTCGGCGGACGCAAGGGCATACCTTCCAGCGGCTCTGCAGCATGCCCCGAATATCCCCAAGCCGCAGCTGGCGTTCCCCACAAAGGTGGACAACTCGGACGACGTCCCACCGCCGCACATCCGCTTCCTCAAGCACAAGTACAATGCCCGCGTCCCTCTGGGCTACGTCCTGCAAAAGGAGGATGTCGTGGACAGCTTCACCGACGACGAGTCGCTGCTCTCCTCGCATCCGTACTACTACGAAATCACCCACC
>JANBPK010000642.1:0-10138 GCA_027579435.1 Candolleomyces eurysporus | reverse complement strand
TCACAACGATTTGAAGAGCAATCCGATGAGGTTGTCATCGCGTTAGTGAATCATGATTGTCTTATCTCGCCTATTACTCTGACTTCGACCGACCTCTAGGGTTATGGGGGCCACTGGAAGTGGAAAGACGACTGTAAAAGATTGCTTCATGATCACCAGCATGTCTTTACTCACTGCCTTGACCTAATCACAGTTCATAAACACCATCAGTGGTTCTCAAATGAGAATTAGTGGCGGTCTACGTTCCTGCACGAACAACATCCAAGTCGCGCCTTCATTCATGCTCGACGGGCGATCAGTCACTCTGATCGACACTCCTGGGTTTGACGACACGAACAGGAGTGACACCGAGATCCTTCGGATGATTGCTCACTTCCTTTCTACGGCGTGAGTGTCGCATTTTTCTTGGCCGTTGGGAACCACCTCTGACTCTACGTGAATTGTCCTCAGTTATGAGCGCGACCAAAAGCTTGCCGGCGTCATCTATATCCATAGGATCTCCGACTTCCGCATGGGCGGTATCTCGACCCGCAACTTCAGGATGTTCCGGCAGCTTTGCGGAGACGACACGCTCAAGAACGTCATCATCCTCACCAATATGTGGGGTGAAGTTAGCAAAAGCGTCGGTGAGGCCAGGGAACGCGAGTTAGCATCGGACGGACTTTTCTTCAAACCCGTATTGGAGAAGGGCGCCCAGATGCTCCGCCATGATCATACTTTGGAGTCTGCGCAGGCGATCATCAGACGTCTGTTGGACAACAACCCACAGGCTTTGCAGATCCAGAGGGAGATCGTCAACGAGAAGAAGGATATTCTGCAGACTGCTGCTGGAACGGAGCTGAACAAGGAGCTTCTCGCTGAGAAGGAACGACATAGGAAAGAGATGATGGATCTTCAGCAGGAATGGCAAGGTGCGAGTGCTCACCAACCAACTCACTATCATTTTGTTCCAATTCTGATGGCGGTCCGTTCAATGGCCTCCCAGCTGCCATGGACGCGAAAGACGAAGAAACGCGTCGCGAGATAGAGGCTGAGGCCAGGAAGCTTCAGAAAGAGATGGACCGCATCGATACGGAGTCCAAACAACTGGCGAGCAATTTCCAGAGGGAGAAGGCCGAACTTGTGCAGCGTATGAAGGACATGGACGCTGAGGCCAAGCGAGAGCAACAGCAAATGCAGGAGCAGTTCCGTAGCCAGATTGAGCAACTGGAAAATCAGCGCCGAATGGACGCGGACCAATCACGTCAGAGGCAAGAGGAATATGCCAGGCAGATCGCTGACCTCGCACGTCAATGCAAACGTCGTGGCGGACTTTTTGGGCGTATCGGCTGTGCTATCGATCGTGTGCTTCCCTTCTGATCGTCTTCTCCTTCATGGCAATGTGCTGTGATACGAGATTTCTACGAGATGTACATTACAGTGATGTGTTCTTTTCATGTATGACTTTGCACCGAAGCTGTACTTGAGCTGTAAACTTGGGTGTGTCAACGCTCCTTCCGTAGCTTCGCTTCGCTAGTTCCTGTCTGCACGCAAAATCAATAAAAACTGTTTCTCCTGTTGATGCCAATAATTCTAGAACAGAAAGGAACGGGTAAAGGTATCGGCCTGTTAACTGAGCTTTGGCAAGTTGCACGATAGAGACTTTCTTTCTGGCAGTCCGGTGGTTCGATTCAGATCGTCAAGTTTCTTGGATATTCAGCGTTCGAACCTTGTGAGGAAACCTCACCAGCATCATGTTTTTCACCTCTGCCCTTCTTCCAACTTCTTCCGAGCATTTCTCAACTGAAATTGCACGAGGCAGCTGCTTTGCACTGTTTCCACGAGGCTTGGAGATGTATTGTCGGGCTCGCTGGGAATACAAGCTGCCTAATTCAGATCACTGGCAACGCCGCTGCAATTATTCGATCGCCACCATCAATAATGAGCCCACAGATCGCTTGCCGGAGAGGGTCAGCAGGGACATTGGAACCCTAAAGCATGGGCTCCCGCTCGAACGTTTGCCTCGTTCATGCTGCGGTTTTCATACCACTGTCACATTATCGATAAAGAAGGTGTGATTCGAGGCACCTCGCAGTTATGGAGCGCTTGTCCTAGCTTTACACGGGTTCCCTGGAACGAACCTTATCGAAAGATGGAGGATTGGCGCTCGCGATAGCGGGAAACGTGGAGGCACAAATTTTGACCGACCTGGAAATTCGCTCTCAGGATAGAGACTTAAAAGCCGCTGATAGGTGACTCAAGTACTATCCCCGGGTGTCCCCAAGAACACTTTCGATTGTCTACCTTTCCGAATGATTGGCATCGCGTCTCCTCAAAACGACTTCGCCCCAGCCCCTTCCATGCCTATGCCTGCTCCGGCAGCCTTGTGAGCGCTTTCCCAACGTTGTACTGAAGGACCCTATCATACTCACTAGTGTTATCTATAGTCCCTCGCCGCCATACCAGGCCCGGGATCCAAGACCGTCGACGAGGTCTCAAACCTCGACCCCTCTCCCACCTTCACAACCTCAGGAACAGCCAGATCATGTTGTCATCGCGTTAGTGATCGCCTCAAGTACTTTGCCTGTCATTCGTCTCTGACTTCCATCAACTCCAGAGTTATGGGGGCCACTGGAAGTGGAAAGACGACGGTAGATCTATGATAGATTCATGATTACCAGCCTGCTTGACTCATTGCCTTGTCCTAAACAGTTCATAAATACCGTCAGTGGTTCACACATGAGGATCAGCAGCGGCCTACGTTCCTGCACGAACGTTGTCCAGGTTGCTCCTCCGTTCATGCTCGACGGACGGTCAGTCACTCTCATCGACACTCCTGGCTTCGACGACACGACCAAGAGCGACACCGAGATTCTTCGGATGATCGCCCTCTTCCTAACTGAGACGTAAGTGTTGCCTTTTCCCTTGACCGTTGTGTACCGCTTGGCCGACACTACATAAATCATTCTCAGTTACCAGCATGGCAAGAAGCTTGCTGGCGTCATCTATATCCATAGGATCTCCGACTTCCGCATGGGCGGTATTTCGACCCGTAACTTCAGGATGTTCCGAGAGCTTTGCGGAGACAGTACTCTCAAGAACGTCATCATCCTCACCAACATGTGGGGACAAGTCGGTACAGACGTCGGTGAGGCCAGGGAACGCGAATTGGCGTCGGACGATCTTTTCTTCAAACCCGTATTGGAGAAGGGCGCCCAGATGCTCCGCCATGATCATACTTTGGAGTCTGCGCAGGCAATTATCAAACGTCTCTTGGACAATAATCCGCTGGTCTTGCAGATCCAGAGGGAGATTGTCGACGAGAAGAAGGATATTTTGCAGACTTCTGCTGGAACGGAACTGAACAAGGAGCTTCTTGCAGAGATGGAGCGACATAGGAAGGAGATGATAGATCTTCAGGATGAATGGCAAGGTACGAGTGTCTTGCCAACGATCTCACATGATCGCTCTGTTCAATTCTAATGCGCATTCTTTTCAATACAACTTCAGCCGCCATGAACGCGAAAGACGAAGAAACGCGTCGCGAGATCGAGGCTGAAGCCAAGAAGCTTCAGAAGGAGATGAGCCGCATCGAAGCGGAGTCCAAGAATCTGGCGAACAATTTCCAGAAGGAGAAGGCTGATCTCGAGCAGCGTTTGAAGGACATGGACGCTGAGGCCAAGCAAGAACAACAGCGACTGCAGGAACAATACCTCAACCAGATGGAAGAACTGGAAAATCAGCGCCGAGCGGACGCGGATCAATCCCGCGAAAGACAAGAAGAGTACTCCAGACAGATCGCTGACCTTCAACGTCGACGATCTGGGGGCGGATTTTTCGCGTCGCTCGGACGTGCTATTGATAGTTTGTTTGGCTTACACTGATCGTCCTTTCTTTCATGGCAATCTGAAGCCACAAGAGATCTATACGAGATGTACATTACGACGCCCTTGCCTTTCCATGTCTGACTTTACGATTTCTTTGCTTAGTTCCTCGGATTATCAGCTACATACTAGTAATTGAATTAGTTCGCGTCGCGCACGTTGCATCTGGACGGCCATAACCAGCCTGGTGATGGCCGTCCAGATGCAACGCTGAGATACATCTGCCCCGGCGGTGAGGGCATCTGCATTTCTCAGCAAACCTTTGAGCCCTTGTTCATCGGGTAAAGAAGGTACGAATCGAACTTGGGGAGCTCCAGAACACGGCTTCCCGTTCGAATGCCTCGTTGCCTCGTCCCACACTGCGCTTTTCATGCCACTGGCAGTCCATCAAAAANTGTATGGCATTAGATATTCGTGCGACGAACGCAATTCAAAGGCTCGAGACTAGAATACAGGAGTATCACACGGACTTCAGACCAATGCTAGAACGGCTTACTCGGGATGGGAGCCCAAGAGATTCCGAGGCATTTTTTGTTGACTCGGGTTCATACATGTAGATTCCAGGTGCCAAGATGGATGCGCGGCATGTGCAGGAACCAACAGCGGCCCCGCTGTTTCCCGTCGGTATTTCCCGTTCTCCATTTCTAGGTTCACGTTTGCCTGTCCCCTCTGACCTCCAAAACCTTGAAAGCTTAGAGTAGGACATACCGAACCTCGCAATCCCTTCCGGTCAATTGTTCGCTCACTCCCTATCATTGCTTAGTATGTGGAGCCGGGTTAAACCCTCCTCAACCGTTTACCATCAGTTAATCGTCGATAAGGTTCGTTCCAGAGGGTTGAAAGTCTTCAGTATCGTTTCATGCTGCGGATTTCATACCCCCCTGTCACATTATCGAAAGATGGAGGATTGGCGCTCGCGATAACGGACAACGTGGGCACTACCCTTAATAAACCTAGAAATCCTCTTCTAGGCCGGGAGGCTTCAAAAGCCTCTGAGAGTGAACCAAGTACGACCCCACAGGATCCCATTGGCACGAAACGATTTCACCCCTTCCATGCCTATCCTGTGAGTGCTTTCACAACGATCCTTTGATGGACACCAATATACTCACCGATATCTATGGGACATCTACAGTCCGTCGCGCCCGTACCAAGTACGGATTCCAGGATCATCGGCAACAACCCTTGCTTCGTCCCCTCGCATGCTTTCACAACAGCCCCACCAACCGTCCGATGAAGTTGTCGTCGCGTTAGTCATCATCTCAATCTCACCTATTATCCATCTCTGACATCGGTCAACCTCCAGAGTTATGGGAGCCACTGGAAGTGGAAAGACGGCGGTAGATCTACTATCTTTTCATGGGTATCAAAATGCTTGACGAGTCATTGCCTTGTCCTAAACAGTTCATAAACATCGCCAGTGGTTCTCACACAAGGCTCAACAGCGGCCTACGTTTCTGCACGAACCTTGTCCAGGTTGCTCCTCCATTCATGCTCGACGGGCGGTCTGTCACTCTGATTGACACTCCTGGCTTCGACGATGCGACCAAGAGCAATACTGAGATCCTCCGGATGATTGCCCTCTTCTTGACCGAGACGTGAGTGTCGCGTTTTTCCTTGACCGTTGCGTACCACTTGGCTGACACCGCATAAACCGTTCTCAGTTACCAGCATGGCAAGAAGCTTGCTGGCGTCGTTTACATCCATAGGATCTCCGATTTCCGCATGGGCGGTTTCTCGACTCGCAACTTCAGGATGTTCCGCGAGATTTGCGGAGACAGCACTTTCAAGAACGTCATCATCCTCACCAACATGTGGGGTGAAGTTAGCAAAAGCGTCGGTGAGGCCAGGGAACGCGAGTTAGCGTCGGACGACCTTTTCTTCAAACCCGTATTGGAGAAGGGCGCCCAGATGCTCCGCCATGATCATACTTTGGAGTCTGCGCAGGCAATTGTCAAACGTCTCTTGGACAATAATCCGCTGGTCTTGCAGATTCAGAGGGAAATTGTCGACGAGAAGAAGGATATTTTGCAGACTGCTGCTGGAACGGAACTGAACAAGGAGCTTCTCGCCGAGAAGGAGCGACATGAGCAGGAGCTGAGGGACCTTCAAGATGAATGGCAAGGTACGAGTGCCTCGCCAACGACCTCACTATTACTCTCTTCAGATTCTGATATGCATACTCCGTTCAATACGACTTCAGCCGCTATGAACGCGAAAGACGAAGAAACGCGTCGCGAGATCGAGGCTGAGGCCAAGAAGCTTCAGAAGGAGATGAGTCGCATCGAAGCGGAGTCCAAGAATCTGGCGAACAATTTCCAGAAGGAGAAGGCTGATCTCGAGCAGCGTTTGAAGGATATGGACGCTGAGGCCAAGCAAGAGCAGCGACGAATGCAGGAGCAGGAGCAGCTCCTCCCTGAGATGGAGCGACAAAGGAAGATCATGATGAAGATGATGGATCTCCAGGATCAATGGAAAGGTAAGTGTGTCTTCCCAACAATCTCCCTCTGTTCAATTTTTNAATGCACATCCCGTTAAATGCAACTTCAGCCGCCGTGAGCACCAAAGCCGAACTTGAAGAAGCGCGTCGTGAGATCGACGCCAAGGCCACGAAGCTCCAGAATGATATGAATCGCATGGAAGTGGAGTACAAGAAATTGGCGAACAGTCTCCAGTCCCCGAGCTGGGAGCAAGTGCGACTTGAACAGTGCCGCAGCTCAATGGCCGCGGACCGGTCCACAGGGTTAGGTCGTGCTATCTGAATTCATATCTTTCTCGGCCTTTAATTGTCTTCTCTTTCATCTCAATATGACGCAACACGATATTTCTACGAGATGCAGGTATATCACAATGACTTAGTCTTACCATGTACGACTTCATCCTGAACCCCCAAGCTCCAATTCTTTTCCTGTTTTCGTGGGCTTGAGCTTGGATTGCCGGAGTATGACTGTGGGGAAATGAAGTTGGCCAATGATGGGCTTTTTTCCTCCACCATAGTCTCCCGTACTCGGCCTACCGGTATTCGACTCCTTTTGGGTTCCACTGTGCTTCATGATACAAATCTGCCAGAAGCAAATTATTCGCTCGCGTCCGAGTAGGAAAACCGTTCGAAGAGCATTCGTCTAGTCCGCCTACACGGTCGTAGGTGTTGACTTGAGGACACTAATTTTCTGGCAGATATATATGACTTTAGGATTTGAACCAGCACCTAATAACCATGCAATATCGCAAGCAGCGCCTCTATCAGCCTCCTGTCGGACTGTGTGCCTCGTGTAAGTACGATCCAGGTGTTCACTTCATGTATCATATCTCGCCGACTGCCTCGACGAAGCAGACTCGGATCTGAATCTGTTTCGAGTCTCGGGATCTGTGAGTGAACGTTGGTGCTCTCAATTGGACCACTTACTTCCTAAGCTACTCCTGCATGGGTAAGTGAAGTTCGACAGTCCTATATAGCCAGGCCGTCACTTCTATTGACTTGGACTGGCAGGGCTCGCGCTCGCCAGGAAGGGACCGGTATGCATGGCCCGCTGCGTGCTCCATGATACTTCTCACCGGCGGCCAACAGCCACCTAGGTTCTCTCTCGTTGTCTGGCAATGCGGAGACATGCATGAACTCCCAAACATAAGTTCGAAATCAGCCTCGATGGTCGAATGCCTGCCTTACGAAGGCGTCCTTTGACCGGCTCAACCACAATTCGCTTCCACCCATGAGTTGACACCCTGCGCCGTGCATTCTGTCCGTGACGTCCGTCATGGTTTGCCACACTATCCTCGTTTTAGGTTGGAAGCACAAAAGAACCCTGAAGCGTGGCTTTCAGTATGCATTTCAAATGAATGCCTCGTTACAATCCCACTCGGTCAAACTCAGAGAATAGGCTGCCACCTTGAGGGTATATAAACGGTAACTCAGGCGCAGCAGCCCGCTAGTACCCATGGAACGAAGACCCTCTTCTCCTTACATCCATGTGCATATGCCTGCCATGCTACTGCTTCTGGCAGTTCTGGCACTGATTGGCATGCCTTCTCCGTGCCAGGTTTTCGACCGAGTACCCTCACAGCAGTTGTAAGGACGCCATCTCGGAATTTATCCTTGTGCAGCAGTGCTAATGTTCTTCACGCATGTGTCCGTTATCGCAGGCATAGTCGGCTGCCCTACGAAGCACGCCTATGGATGACTTGGGCGCNTCAGTCGCTGAAGAGCTGGGCCCGGGGAGTTTGTGCTCCATCAATGCCGCTGGAAGAGCCGGAAGAGGTTGTGATAGCGTTAGTTCTTCCGGATTTGTATACCCGGATGAGGTGCTGATTAACTCGTAGTGTCATGGGAGCAAGCGGAAGTGGCAAGACGACTGTAAGTTGTTGAGTTCATTCATCTTTAAATGAGAGAGTCGTTCATCTGCTTGGCACCTAGTTTATCAACGCCGCCAGCGGGGGCAAGCTAGAAACAAGTGCTGGCCCGGCCTCGTGCACAAATAAAGTCCAAGTCGCACCCACCTTCATGCTGGACGGGCGACTTGTCACTCTTATTGATACGCCTGATTTCAACGACACGACGAGGGGCGATACCGATATTTTGAAGATGATTGCGCGTGTCCTTGCTAGCACGTAAGCTCCCTCGACTGCTTGAATCCAACGACATGACGAAGCTAATGCTTCACGTTACTGATTGCCTTCTAGCTACCAAAAGCGTAAGACGCTTGCCGGCGTCATACTGGTCCACCGGAATACAGATGATCGCTTTAGTGGCCTCTCTACCCGGTACTTCAAAATGTTCAGGGAGCAGTGCGGAGACAGCTCGTTGAAGAACGTAGTGATCCTCACGAACATGTGGAATGAGGCCGGTGAGCGAGCAGGGGCGGAGGAAGAGCTTGCCACTCGGGACATCTTCGAGCCCGTGCTGGACAAGGGGGTTCGGACGATGCGGCATAATGGGTCCCGGAAGTCTGCTCTAAAGGTTATCAGGTCTCTTTTGAACAGCGATACAGGGATAGTTCCGCAATTTGTCCGGGAGATTAGTATCGAGAAAAAGGGTATGTTCGTCTCATTTGTAGGAGGTTCGCCGTGCTGATACTCTTTGTTTCTCTTTCACAGCTTCCATGCAAGCCAAGGATGAAGAAACGCGTCGCGAGATAGAAGAGCGATCAAATAAGTTGCGGGTCGACATGAACCGCGTCGAGGAAGAGTCCAAGAAGGCCGCCTCTGGTTTCCGGAAAGAAAAAGCGAATTCGAGCGGTGTTTGAAGGAAATAGAGAAAGAAGTCTAAGTCAGACAGACACAAGGGCGTATTCAACCTAAAATAGAGGAGCTAAAAAGAACGCTCTCCGAGGATGCAACCATTTCTTACGCAGAATGTGAACGGCTGCTTTGGGAGATAGTGGAGCTTTGTCGAAAGCAAACTCCCTTTGGTTTTACTAGAGGCAGTAGATTGGTCATACGATTAACACGTTTCTATGGCTTGTTTTGTTTTCATTGTCTGAACTGTATAGGAGCATATGTGACATTTAATCGGACCGCGTTTTGCATCTGAACCGCCTTCATTGGATGTGTCTTTCACCATCAGGCATCCGCACTTCTCTGAACTTTCGAGCAGTCAGAGGGTACACGGAGAACCCCACAACATGGCAAACTCCCGGTCTCACATTAAGAGCACATTAAGAACACATGTAAAACACGAATCTTTCATAGGGTGTCCTACAGGTAGTAGCTTACGAACTTAGCCTATTGCAGCACACTGCTGACGACCATTGGCCAGCAGCTTCACAGTCTCACACTTTGGAGAACTCGCTACGCGGCCAGCTGGACTTTCCTCCCTGTAGATACATAGAGGCGCTTCAAGTAACCTTTAGCTATTATCGTGGACTAAGTGGCATGTCCGAATCGACGATTCCGAATTTGATGCATTGATGTCGTGACAGCCGCGTCGCGACCACACGTGAGCGTGACGCGTGACGGCCAGACCTCAACGCGCCACCCGAACCTCTGCCTCGTCTCCACTTCTCCACCTCACTCCTGCGCGCCGATCATGTTTAAATCCCCACCGGGGGTTGCCAATTTTCCAGCCGAGTCATTGCAAACAGACATCTCCCCTTTTGCCAGCTACTCGTGCGGGTGGTCGGCGCTTGTTGGTAGTTTGGATATTTGGGAGGGCTAGAGGTAGGGCAACAGATCAGTGCCTCGCCCATGTACTACCGGGTTCGAAGCGCACTTATTTTTGTTTCATTTCAGAATACTTACATCGACCCTCGCGCTCATTTCCGTCCGATACCCCAACCACA
>JANBPK010000064.1:0-10839 GCA_027579435.1 Candolleomyces eurysporus | reverse complement strand
GTCAAAGCCTTACTTTTAGGTTTGCAATAGATATAGAACTTTTGAAGACGGATCGCGAATGCACCATATCTTCTGACCAGTTCGAATGACTGTCAGCGTCCGGCTTAAGATGCATTTGTTCATGTTTATGTTTATTTTTGTCACAACATCTCGTGACCGGGTGAAGGACCTTGCTGACATGGTGTTGGCTGCCTGTGCCTCCTGCAGATTGTGAGTGGTTGCTCTGAATGCAGTCGGGGGAGCCTGGCTGACACAGTGTTGGCTGCCTTTGTCTTTTACAGGCTGTGAGTGATTGCTCTGAATGCAGCTGGGGGACCCTGGCTGACATGTTTTTGGCTGTCATCCATTTTTGCAGAGGGTGAGTGGTTGCTTTTAATGCAGCTGGGGAACTTTTGCTGACATTGTTGCCTGCTTCCTTTTTTGCAGATTGTGAGTGGTTGCTTTTAATGCAGCACTGGGAGCCTCTCTGATATTGTTGACTGCCTCTTTTCCTTGCAGCAGGTAAGTGGTTGCTTTGAATGCAGTAGTAAAACCCCAGTTGACTCCCTTGGCTACTCTTCTTTTTTCAGAATGTAGGTGGTTTCATTGACTTTAGTCTTACTCATTGTATCATTTTCAAGTTGGTATGTTTCTCTATTTTTTGTTTTGTTCTTCCAAGTACTCACTCTCAATTGCACCTCACTCTGGATGGTCTGTTGCAACCTCTATTGAAGGATACAGTCCATTTCTAACAGAGGTCACACTTTCCCTAGATTGTAAAGCCTGATTTAAGCCTTTCATCTCATTTTTTCTGATTTTTCATCAATCAGTTCACAGATGTTTGTCCAATCTTCTCCCATTTTAGCACACATTAATTCTCACTTAATGGTGTTAGAATGTAGGTCATTCACTCCATCAAAGTAACAAACTCATTCATGGCACTCCTTCTTTTTTCCCTTGCAATCAGCTTGTATGTGCTGGTTCATCACTGATTACATTTTCCCTTTGCTTATTATCCTGTTAAACTCAACTTGGGCTGCTTGTTCTCTCCATGCTCTTTTNACATTTTTTGCATCGGGATCCACTCTTCTTTTTTGTTTTCTTATCCAGATGGTTTGATTTCCAGCTTCCTACAGCAACTTTTCTTGCTCATTCTTTCCCATCTTGTGCACTTATATGGTCTCTGCACTTTTACAGAACCACAAAGACATACATGTAGGTGCTGTTCATTCATTCATATTATTGTACTTTGTTAACCGCTTTGCCAACCCTGATTTCTTTGCCTTTACAGGAGGTTTGTTCAGTGCTTGTGTAATTCAGTCACTCTTTCTAATTTTTCTTTAGCTTGTTTGTCATTATCTTTCTTTTTACTGTGATCTGTTGATTCATTTGATTGTATTCATTTTTAGTGGGTAAGTGTTAGCTATTTTTATCAGTCTGCTCTAAACTCAAAAAATATCTTTAGTCTATGGTAAGCAGAAGTAAAATGCACATACAGATTGGGTGATGACTATATTTGCTTTTACTTTCAGATTGTATGTGCTATATGTTTTGCACCTGGCTCAAGCTAATTCCTTTCATGTATTGCATGTCTAGCTTGTATGTGCTTTTGCTCTCTCCTTAACAGTGACCTACTTATAATGCTGTTGATGGCTTGCAGCTGGTAAGTCTTGCATCAAGTTCAATCTTCTATCAAATATTGCTACTAATTCTATCCATAGCAAGTAAATTGGTTCATTGCTACAGGTTACAGTTTTCTATATTAACACCATTACTGCAGAATGTGTGTAGATTTCATTTCTAAGCACACTTTATTTGCTCTATTGACTTGGTCTTATTTCTTCCTTCTCTGCCTTAGCTTGTGCGTAAGATTGTCTGCTCAATAGATGGGCAATCTTAACATTTATCACAATGCAACATGCATTAGGAAGTCAGTAACTTGTTGATGTTACACAAAATACCATTTATTTACTCACATGCATTGCTTCTAGCATGAATATATAATTCAACCAGCAAATGAGGTTACAAATATACCAGATGCCCTCTCTTAGGTGAGTTATACACTCACATCATAGTGTGCATATAAATGATGGTGTGTTTGAAGGAATCCTCAATCCTGAACAGCTCAAGCTGACCTTGCAAGTACCTACTGGTAACTCACAACTAGATAACCTGGCTGATTCATTGCTGAAGAAGGTTGGACAATGGATGGTCTGATGGAGGAAATCACAAACTTGAGGCAAAGAATGAATGTACAATAGTCTATATGCTTGAAAAGGCCCTGATGCAGCACAGACAAACTTTTCAGTATTGGCTAGATTCAAGTTTGAGCCTAGAGCAATGACTGTGATATATGAAACTTGCATGTGACATGGTGCATTTAGCCATTCCAGTGCCTCCTTAACTCATATGAACATTGATAGCTGCCATATCACAAATCTATTCTCTCTACTTGTAAGATGTCTGATACAGAGGACTACTTGACAATCAAAGAGCTGGCCCAAGTCAACGCCAACCCACCAACTGCCAGAACCCTTCTGTGCAACCATTGTAATATGCCAATTTTTGGGGACAATTGGCTTGCCCCTCTGTTTGCTGTGGTATGTTCTTCCCACTCTACACTCCATTTTGATAATTGATTCATCCATTGCTTGCTCTCAGCTGATTTATTTTGCAAGTTTTGTTGGGATAATATCCTTCAGATCATGGAGAGATGCATGCACTATGGATGTGACAACAAGTTCCTCAAGAAAACAGTCATGTATTTGACTGAAGATTGCCATGACTTGCTGTCCATGGAGCAAGATACCATGCAGCAGCTGATCTTAGAGTTGTGAGTTACAACTAAGATTGTCAATCTCACTTGCCTGACTATTTGTGAGGTACCCCAGGTTTAAGCGTCTTAATGAAGACATTGCGGTTGTGAAGGCACAAAACAAAAGGCAGCAGCAGCAAATCAAGGAACTCACACAGATGAATGCAGTTCTTGAAGATCAGGTTGTTCAATCTGCTGGGCGACTTGAGGCTGTTCACAACAAGACTAACCAATTGAAGGCCTTAGCTGTGAAGGCAAACCAGCAGACTGATGGCATTGTGAAGAGCAACAAGGAGCTTGCAGCCCAGATTTGTATTATTCGAGCACAGGTATGTGGTGATGAAAGTGTGTCCACCTTGTTTACTGACCAAGAAGAAAAGATCCAAGCACTGGACCGCATGGCTGCAACCATCAGAACCACCAACACTTAACTCACAAGATTGAGCAACACTGAGGCCCATGTCCTTTTGCTTTGACTGTATAAGCCGCATCCTGCTATGGTGCTCCATATTCTCTGCTCTTTCTCTTACTGCAATTGTAGCAGCATTGTTATGTAATAACCCCTAAGGTATCTTTTTTTTTCTATTATTTACTTGTATTTGTTTCAGACTCCTTTGGACTTATCTCCTTAGTAGCACATCATTCTCCCCTTTACCCCAGTTTTTGACCTGGCAGTGTTATGCTTCAGGACCCAGAGTATCAGTGATCACTCTTCACGTTTGTCATCACTCCCCTTTGACTCTTTCCTGTGAGCAATTACACATTTCCGTGTTCCTCACTATGTTCAAGCTTCATACCTCAGAAGTTCTAGTAGAACTGCTAAACAACCTGAGGTACTCCATAACAAGCATTCACTCAGATTGTGAAAAGTCTCTGTTTGCATATTTTTATTATTTTGCTTCCCTCCATTGACAACCCATAAAAAAGATTCAAATTTCTATTTCTTGTATTACCAGTACGTTTCAATGCTATTGTTTGTACTTTGTGGTGTCCAAATTTGCATTTAAAAGAACCTGTTGATACGACCGTGTTCGCTTTTTCACGAATAAATACCCATTTTATTGAATATTGTTCACAATTCAATTAACGGTTGTGTCTATTTAATCTCTACACTATGAAACCTTGCCAGTACTGAGATAGCTCGCATGGTGCAAAGGATAATTTAAGAGTACACTACTCTTGGGTTCACGAGAGTTGGAGTCTACTCAAGGACTGCCTACTTAGAGGCACGCCTGCCATATACCCGAGATTAGGGTTTAGTAAGCTAGCCAGTTGGCGCCGCTTCAGATCAAACGGCCTACCCTGCAGCTGAAAGGCTCAATTTCACTACTAAAGCAATAGAGGTGGTTTCCTAGGCACTAAAGGTACCTACCCTCTTGCGTGGCCTTACATTAATCGAGTATATTCAGTGCTAGAGCAGTGGGGTGAGTCCCTAAGCATATAAAGAGAGGCGCGGCAAGGTTTTGGCACATCAGACGGCATGATGGCTGGCGCGGCATGAGAAAGGGGCTCAAAAGTGCTCTGAAAGGAAAGTCATTCACAGAAAGAGAATAACCTGGAGGGCGGTCACAAGGGACTTGCCAAGATAAATCTATTCAATTGATGGAGGTCTGACTCCTCCTCATGCGGCTTGAGCATAGGCACACCAAGGCAGCAGTTGGAATAACCGTAGACCGACCACCCTCAATTGACTTTGGCATACCGCTTGGCATACTAGAAAAGGCAACAAGGATCTATTAATAGTCACGGCGTGAGCGCAGGAGTGGCGCAGCGGCACCTTGGCATATCCAATACCCTCTTTTTATCTCTTTATCTCTCTCTCTAGCTGGGGCCTGGACTCTCTTTATTTATAAATCTTGTGTACACCTATTTACCATGCTCTGGTGATCGCACGGCTCCAGATAGTATATATATTGGACTCTTTTAGCATAGTTTTTCCCCAGAGAATTACTGCTGTTTTATTTGTGTTTACTTTGTGTTTGCAATCGACCAGTGTTGTGACTTTTATCTTGCACGGCGTGATACTAAGTAAAGGAAAGATCAAAGCTATAAAGAAGTAACCTTAGGTTTAACTGTGTGATTACTAGGAACTAGCGTGCACAAGAGAGAGAATTTGTAAATTCTTAATACTCTACACTACCCCCCATACTTGCACCCCCGATTTCAGTGCGGCATGACTACAAAAGGTTTATACATACTACTTACCTCACACGGCTCAACTTAGGGTTGGTGTAGGTGTTAGGTTGTGTGAGTTAGTAGTCTTGCCATACTAGATCACTTCATTTGGAGCCCACCGCAAGGGGGGTGAATTGCATATTCATCTCTCTTGATTAAAGCAAGGGTTTCAATTTTGGTCTGCCATTGTGTAGACTAGGTTTTCAAACTCGAACAAGACGTCCTACTTTGCAAGGCCAGGTTCTAGTCCAGCTGATTATTTGGCTGAAGACGTGGCATGAAAAGAGGAAGAAGCACGATTAACGTTGGAAAGACCTCAAGGTACCTGAAGAAGCACTCGTAATTCAAGTGAACCAATTTTATATTCGGTCAACGAGTATTTACCTACTTGTCGTGCTTCTGCAAAGCCAAAGAGAAAGAACGTTCAGAGACAGACCTCTGAATCTGATATCGGCGAAGCAAGCTTTCATATGGCTTGAGAAGAAGATATTGCTGTGGCTTTAGATTCTTCGATCTTAGGTGGTGAAGAAAATACCCTTGATTTGAATCCTTTCATTTCAAACTTCTTTGACCCCTTACCTCTTACAAGAAACGATAAAGACAAGATGACTGGAAGCAAAAGTGGTAGCACATCAGGCGGTAATACTGGCCCTAAGCATCAAGTCAAAACCATGCCGGCTGCATATAGCAGCAAGCACCCGACTTATGACGCGGCTAATCTGTCTACTGCTACAAGGTTCTTCGATGGAGTGGAATTGGCTGCAAAGGTTGCAGGCTTAAGCAGGCAGGACAAAGAAATTGTCACGCACACTTTATCCTACCTAGATACTCAGACAGAGAGACTTTGGTCCCATCTGGAAGGAGGATACCACCCCTATAATTTTGAAAACTGGTGAAAGGTGGTTATGAAGATTTTACTGAAGGCTTTGAGGTTCAATGTAGGATCGATGGCTTGTTTGGACGACCTCTGTCGCAAAGCTCGAGAATGTCCTATTGGCAGGGATGAGAAGTCTGCTTTCTACGAATTTGCTCTCGGCTTCCAGGCTGAAGCCAAACCCCTTCTCAAGTCTGGTGTTATTGCCAACCTAGATTTGGTTCTTAAGTTCATAGGTGGACTAAAGAGTACCTTTAGAGAAGGATTAAGTGAGCGGCTTTCTTGCAAACCTCCTGTCACAGATGATGATGGAGCAGCACGAGACGAAGAGGATCCGTTTACCCTGACGGAAGTTATTAAGGTAGCCATGGAAATGGTTGATGCAGCGGCGGTGGGACCATTTGGTGCTCTCGCCTATGTGGAAGAAGAAGCTGACTATGCTCAAAACGTGACCTTGAGCAGCCTCAGCAATTGTGCGGAATCTGCGGGTTTGAAGGCCCTTAAGGTTAAGCAGGAGTCTATGACAGAGGAAATGGCAAAAGTATTCACTACTCTTGATAGAGTGGAAAAGTCCATGTCCCTCCTGACGACTCAATTCGATAACTTTTCGACCACTGTTCGTGCAGCTCCAGCTCTGGCTCTGGCTCCTTACCGTCCCTCTAACCAAGCAGTAGGCCAATGGCCTGGCATGTACACTTGGCCAGTGGGAGCTACATTCAGCTGCTGGTATTGCGCCCAGAATACCCATACTATTTCTCAATGTCCAGAAGTAAGGCAAGGAATTGAAAGTGGAAAGATTACTCAAAGAGGGAACACTATTTTCTGTAAAGGAAATCTTGTTGCTTGCGAAGTGCCTGAAGGTACTACGATGAAAGCCTGAGTTGACGCGATGTGGAAAGGACCCACCCAAGCGGAATTGAATTTATTGGAAGAATACGATGAATTAGAGGCAGAGGCTTTCGACATGTTTTATCAACAACATGACGAGCCTGTCACTCATTCCGTTCTCCAACAGTCAATGGAGCAGATGAAGGAGCAAAACGCCTTCCTTAACCAAATCACTCAACAACTCAAGCTGTCTCAAGCGGTGGCACCAAAGGTGGAAGCACCTAAGGAACTTTCAACTTGCGAGGTCTTCAAACAGTTGTGTGAATTGTCTAAACACTTCAAGAACATGGAGCAGCTTCAGCTCCAGACACGTTGAACGGCAGCACACAACAACCAAGAGGATTTTTGAGAGGCCCAGTGAAGGAACGCGCTCCGGTCTCTATATGAAACGTTGACAAAAACCGGGGTAACTCTCTGGAGGGCCAAACTAGCAAGGTCAACGATACCACCAATATACAAAAAGATAGAAATTTACTAGAACCAAGTGGACTCAAAGTAGTGGAACCTATGCAGAAGTTGATGCCATATGTACAGGTTCCTCCCTTAAAGACAAAGCCTATTCAAGGAGGAAAGGTTTTGGCACCAGAAAAGACACCCGCTGGGCAAATTGTGCATGCTCTCAAGCAAGCAAGGAAAGAACTCATAATGGGAATCATGAAAGAAATTTTCTCTATACCACATCCCATGAAGCTCAAAGATCTTGCTATGGTCTCGCCCATTGCACGGCAAGAAGCTATTGACTTGCTAAAGAAAGGCAAGTGGGACTGCTCCAGGTCTGGTCAAACGGAGGAGTTGCGGGGAGCATTGCTGCAGGAATCAGAAGATACTATGGCTGATCTCAGGCAAGATTCTCTCAGTTACCTTAGTGCTCTCTCCAAAATCTACTCTCAAGTCGACGCCGCAAGTCCAAGGACTGAGGAACCTCTAATTCCTCTACCTTCTCAAAGGGCTATAGTGGAAGATGTACCTGAAGAAGAAGAAGAGAAGACTTCTGAAGAAGTGGTAGAAGTCCTCCTACAAGACTTACCGGTTCCAATGTGTTACAGGTCGGACGGCTTGGGAAAGGTCCCAGCCAGAGGCCTCATTATACCTGATGCGGTTGAGGTGTTTCTATCTGAACATCACAAGGTGGAGGTCAAGGGAATGGTGACAGCCACTGAATCGGAGAAAATTTGTGTCTTCTTCCCAGTTGTAAATCATGCGCGGCGCGAAGAGTGCATCTTTGATGAAGGATCACAAGTGTGTTCAGCAAGCGAGGCAGCGGCTAGGACTCTCGGTATATCCTGGGATCCTGACCTTACCATAGGCCTTCAGTCTTCGAACCGCACCACGGCAAGAACGTTAGGATTGGCAAGGAACATACCTATTCAATGTGGGGACAGTGTCATAGCTTATGTTCAGCTACACATTGTGTGCAATGCAGCATACAAGATTTTGCTTGGACAGCTGTTCCTTTCGGTCATGAGTGCTCAATCTCACAACCATCCCGATGGTTTGCATATGATGACACTCACTGATCCAAACTCAGGACGAAGAGTTGTTGTTCCCTCTTTCCCGCGGGGCGAGATACCTGCACTTTATAGGGAGGAATTGAGCACTTCTTTTCGAACCTCAATGATTTGAATTCGTTTCAAGGAGAGGAAATAGCGGTCATTCTAGAAATGTCGGAAGATGGCATTCCTAAGATACTGGCTACCGCAGAACCATTGGATGGGCATTCATTCACTCAAGAAGAAAAGAAAATAGTATATTTACAACAAGCATTATATGAACCAGGAATAGACCCAAAGGACAGGGAGGTATTTAAACAGTACCTCCTGACTATGCAAGAATCTTTTACACAAGGTCAAGTTTTGGGAAATCCTCAGGCTCAGGAAGCTAAGGTAAAAGGAGTTTCAACCGGCAAGAAATATAAGCCGGTTGATAAAAAGGTTAGACCTGTCTATGGTACTCTCCCTGAAGAATTTCACATTGTACACAACATTACAGGGGATCCTTTAGCAGGCATGCCTAAGCTCTCTCCAATGCCGCCTGAGTTTTCACCTAAAGGAAGGTATACACAAGAAAGGAAGGAGGATTTTGATAAGGCTCACCCTGGCTTTTGGACTTCTGAAGAAAGGAAGCTTATGCATCATCTTATGGCTGAGCAAAATGCTGCTTTTGCCTGGACTGAAGCGGAGTGGGGCAAGTTCCGAGAGGACTTCTTCCCGCCGGTCCGTATTGCTACGGTTCTTCACAAGCCCTGGGTCCAGAATATTAAGCTGGTTCCTCCATTTTTGTTTGAGCCAGTTTGCGAGATGATGAGAAGTAAGATAGCGGCCGGCGTTTATGAACCCTCAAGCTCTTCATATCGCAGTAGATGGTTCTGCGTACTGAAAAAGGACGGTAAAAGTTTAAGGATTGTGCATAGTCTCGAGCTGCTCAACACTGTGACTATTGCACATTCAGGCCTTCCTCCTAACACAGAGGAACTGGCTAGTCATTTTGCTGGACGTTCGTGTGGCACAACAATGGATCTTTATGTTGGCTATGATGAACGCATTCTAGATGAGCGGTGATACGCTGTCTGCGTAGACACCCTCTCAAATTCGTGAATCTATTCGTAAAGTTTGCGAATCGACGTAGATAATTAAAGAGATCTTCTTGAAGGACGGGAAATATAAGAGTTGGAGTTATCCCTGACTGTCAACTAAGCAGACGCCCTAGAGGACAAAAGAACGTTGAGTAAGACAGTTCTGCGATGACACTTTAAGTTCACGAAGGTCTCGCGAACATATCTGAAACGCAGTCATACTATTCGAAGTCTACCTAGCATGCCTGACCTGGCGAGGTACGATGTTAGAGGGAGTTGTGCACATTACAAGGGAATTCGCCCTGACACTTGCTAAGCAGAAGACTTCACGAAGCAGCCGGTGGCTTCAAGAATTGATGAGTGATCCGCTAAGTCAATAAGTGTTGACATGACCAGAATTGGAAGGAACAGAAGCAGTGATCAATATTGGACAGCTAATCCGAAGTTCGTGAACCTGCTCAGAAAACCGGAAAGTACGACTAAAGCTTAGGTGGCCATCTACCCGAAGCTCAGTCAGCCTGGCCAGAGCCAAGAGAAAGAAAGAGTCAGCAGAGTAGTGAAGCAGTATGGCTTGGTGGAGCCAAGTACCCAAAATTCGGATCAATTCGTCGGATTAGGTGCGCGAACGGAAGGGCGTGCTCTCCGGAAGCAATCCTCGGTGAATATCCATGCGGACTCGACAACAGCTGCGTCCAGACCAGGTTCGCGAAGCGCCTGGGCTGTGTTCTATGGTTCAAGACTCAACTCTCGGCCTTCGATACCCTCATGTGATTGTGTTTCTTATCTCTCTCTGTCTGTGTCATCTGTTTGTTTCTTTGCTTGTTTGCCAAACAATAATTGCCTATATCTACGTCTCTGTTTTATCCATTATAGCATTAGCGGGTAGCTAGCGTTCGTATTTTGCATCGGGACTGTGTTCCCAGGAATCTACGAGAGCCATCTGTTATTGAGAAAAGAGTGTTTAAGTTCGCGAAGTCAATCAGAGTTGTGTCGCTTGCGTTTATCGAATTGTTCTTGCGTTAAAGTTGCTCGAGACCGTGTTCTCTGTTCGCGAAGTTATCCATTGATGAGATCGGTGCTGCCGAGCTCAGAAACACACACACAAAAACACCAACCACAGCCTGTATACAAGCTGTGTGTAGTCACGCGGTGTGAGAGTCAGGCTGCACGAAAGTCAAAGTGCGAGTTAGTGGGGGTTATAGAGTGAATTAAGAATACTAAGTTCTCTTGTTCTCTCTTTGATACACTCCACGGAACTAGAAGTACCCTAGTGTACAACTAGTGAGATTCCTATTCCCAAGTAGTCAAGCCTTATGACTGCTTAAGTTCCTAAGTTCCAAGATAAAACTGATAGTTCACGCTGTGTGAAATATAAGCAGAAAAGCTTGATAGATTCGTCGATAAACGCAAGTAAAGATAAAACAACAATGATACGATGATGCCGCTTGAGTCAGTAGTTAGCGTGTATATATACTACTTCGAGCCGCGTAAAAATAGATAAAAANGACACATGTGATAGACAAGTCATAGCCAATA
>JANBPK010000626.1:0-16233 GCA_027579435.1 Candolleomyces eurysporus | reverse complement strand
TCGAGCAGCATCATCGTATCATTGTTGTTTTATCTTTACTTGCGTTTTATCGACGAATCTATCGAGCTTTTCTGCTTATATTTCACACGGCGTGAACTATCAGTTTTATCTTGGAACTTAGGAACTTAAGCAGTCAATAAGGCTTGACTACTTGGGAATAGGAATCTCACTAGTTGTGCATTAGGGTACTTCTAGTTCAGTGGAGTGTATCAAAGAGAGAACAAGAGAACTTAGTATTCTTAATTCACTCTATAACCCCCACAAACTCGCACTTTGACTTTCGTGCGGCCTGACTCTCACACCGCGTGACTACACACAGCTTGTATACAGGTTGTGGTTGGTGTTTTGTGTGTGTGTTTCTGAGCTCGGCAGCACCGATCTCATCACCGGACCCTGAATTTCTGGCTATTTAAGCCACCGTTTTCACTCCGCCGGCTTTTTTCCTCTTTTTCCTTGCTCCACCACCACCTCACACCCTTTCCTCTTGGCTCACCGCTCCTTCGTCCCTCCTTTTCTTCTATCTACCAACTACGCTACGCTATTCTATTCTGCAACAAGCTTATATACTTTTCTTGACGCAGTCTCATTACTATTCGGTCCATACAGCTCCCCAAGATGCCTCCCTCCCGCCTTCTGTCGCCGTCCTTCTCGCTCGTGCTCACTGCAGCCAACGGCCATCCTCTGCTCATGATGCAGGATTTCAATCCTGCGCTGACCAGCATTGAAGTCAATCTGCTATTCCCGCCGCTTGGTGCGACTGCTCCCACTCTTCTGCAACCCAGCGATCATGATCCTCTCATGGTAAGTGTCCAATGGTGTTAGAAGGCGAGAGCTTGAGTACTGACCGTCTTTCAGCAAACAACCGATACCCGCTTCCAAGGGCAGCTTGCGTATCAAGCGCGTTACGCCGTAACCTATCTGTTTTATGATTACATTCAACAGCTGACGATGGTTGATTATCCCAGACCAATGCTGGCAAACCCAGCGGTGAAGACGATGACAACCAGAGCGAGATTGGGAAGGCGTATGAGCCGTATCCCATCGGTCTCGCGCACGAGCTTCATGCCCTCGGACAGTCTGGGCATACTCATAGACTTCGATGCCTTCCCACCCGCGGTCAATCTCCTAGTTTGCTGAACCATTTGAAATTGAAGGTAGGTAAGCCAATTGCTGTCTTCATGACCGCTGATGACGATGGTCTTCTAGCTCTCTGCCTTCTGGCGTAAACTTCGTCGACTGGGCCTCTCAATTCTCTGCGGCCGCGTTTGGACCAGTTGAATCACAGAATTCAAGCAGAGTACACGCAAGAAATGCACCACAATCAACCCTCCTTCCGATATAGAGGCTTCGACTCTCCGTGTACTATAGGATTCCGATCTTGCCAACTTTGTATATATTCTCCCGGCGATGCTGTTTTAAACGGTTCTTCGACTTGGAGGACCAGCAAATTCGAATGATATTTCTTGGATTGTCCCGCATATAGTGCGTCACCATGACCACACACCCCGAAAGCCTTCTTGAAGATCGCAAGCGAGTTCTACTTGCAATTTTGTAGGTGTGTCGTTTCAACGATATCGTAACCTGTCCGCAAGTAGCGGGCATTGCGGCGGAGCCAGCTTCCAGGGTTATAAATTTTTGGGACAGGTTTATATTTTATACATCAATGTACATATCATTTTTCGGAACGTGTATTGTAAACTGGAAATATGAGATCAACCTACTTAGATAGAAAATTGTAAATTGGGTCCTTACCAAGTAACTCAGCTCTACCAGGCTTACCTGGATAATGTTGCCTGATCATTGTTGATAAGTACTGATACTGTGACATCAGAACGATATTGATGGTGTCTACGATCAGCAACCCCAAGGTCTGATCAGATACCGCTGGCCATATCAGCCCCTCATCAAATTCGTGATGGGGGTCAGTACCGCGGCTCGGGTCGTGTCCAGCGACCTTGACATGGTTCTTGCCGCCCTGTCCAGTGAAGCCATTGGGACTGTCGTTCTTGATAGAGTACTTGCTACACCTTGCGGTAGTGTTCGAGGACGTAGCTGATGGGAGGCGGGCGCAAAAGGTTCCGCGGAAATTATGGGTTGTGCAGGGTTGTGTTGAATGAAAGATACCGCGTAAGTGTAGGTTGGTGGTGTGACCAGAAAATGTTGATAAATCGGTGGGGCCAGTAAGAGCAGCAACGGCAACGGCCAGGACCATGGTGAAGGCAATTAAGTCGATACTTTGAGGGACACTGATGTGTATTGATATGCTAGAAGAAGAGCTAAAAGCAAAGGGAAGGAATGAGAGCGAACCTAGAATGTTGAAGATAAGAACGGGGGATAATATGTACCATCGACATGCGGCGAGCTGAAAGTCCGGGTTCCCCAATTGCCCGTAGTTGAATACAAGCTCTAATGGAGCAATATCGAAAGCTGTGAACGGAGGACATACATCAGCTTTCAAAACTAGGAACAAGTGAGAGAGAAAGAAATGGAAAACACAATCATGTTTATCCAGAGCAATCCAAGGTGCACCAGCCATCAACGTGCGGCCTTCTGGAGCGACGTCTCTCATAGCTATTTGCCAGTGCGAAAAGAGAGGTGATGAGGAAACGTACCGTTTGGACCCAGCCCTCGACCTCCCCAGCCCATCTGCAACAAGCCCATCTTCCTTCGCCAGTGCAACCGTAGCAAGGAAAACAGCCTCTTCGTCCCCTTGACTAGCCGGCCACCGTCCCGCCGAAATCGACGCCCCTAGGGACACAGGCGAGCCAGACGACGACTTTGAAAGATACTCCTATTCTTTCTCGTTAGCTTCGCCCTGTTCCTTGCAGCGTTTGTCAGGTAGAACTAGCACAGAGAGGTGGACGGAGGAGCGTGTGGATGAGCCAATGAGTTGGACGCTGGAGTAACGATTTGCCGGAAGGGTGAAAGGAGGGGGAGAATCGCGTCGAGCTACGGAGACCTATAAATAACAAGAGTAAGTGGCAAAAGAGAGATAATGCTTTCTGAAAATCCCATCTAACACCTGCTTCGTTTCTAGTGGTGGAGAGCAGGGCGTCTCCGACCTCAAGCCGTACTCGCGAGGCCACTGAAAGCCTAGCCCGAGTGTAGGCTGAGGGAGACGCTGAATACGGCAAAAGCGAGTTCCAAGCCTGGATCAAGGGGATGTCATTCAATGTTGGACGTTGATCTGGCAGTGGCACACAGACCGACTGCATCACAGCCACAGGACCTCCAAAATGCCACCGTTCGTCCGATTTGCCGCTCGATTTTGCCGCTCAATGCATGCCGGAAGGATGTATCGGATGAATAGTCATTAATTCCAAGTGCTGTCGGATAAATTTTCATCTTCGTTCTACACCAACGGGAGGCGAGGCCTCCGGTGACGGCGAGAAAACTTGCACAGTCCGGCAGCTCGGAAATTAAAGTGGTGTGATACAACTCAGCGCAGCAAATTAGTGTCGCCGCAGCGTCACTGGATCGACTGTAATTAAAGTTACTTGAGTTAGTAACTTTCTCTAACTTTCCGCCTGCAAGTTAGAGTCTCTTAGACTCGTGACCAGCCGGAGAATGAGGATAGAGGGTGGAGAGAATCCTCGACTCGCTTGCGCTCATAGGGCGACGGTCACCGGTCTAAGAGTCTCTAACGTGGTTACAATTGGTCGTTTTCCACACAACCGGCCAAGTGAATGTGTCGCCGGTGTTGGTGAAATATATTGGTAATGCCACCTTGTGGAGAGTTTGTAGCTATGGTAAGATTTGTGTTTGTCGATCCTTATTACGTTTGAGGAGGCAAAGAAAATCCTTGCCTCCGTTGATCTCGCTAGTTCTTCTGGTGCTGTCACTCAAACGTTAACTCATACAAATTTAATTCAGATATACGGTGTGATCACTCAAAGAGGCTATCTCAAGCATTGAATGTCGCGTTGAGGAATAAGAGGCTGCTGTTTTCTAGTTAAATCTTCCCTTTGCAACATTCTCTGTGACTAACTGCTAGAAACATAAAACCAAGCTTTCCGGTCGCCAGACTTCGTCCTGAGTGCGTTGAGGAACCGGTAACAACGACCTAGAACTGCCTGGTGAGGATGAGCTAGGACTCCGTGCTGAAGATTCTGACTTTGGCTTTCGGTGAGGTGGACCATCGCCTTCATCGAAGAGAACACTGACACGATGCAAGAGTCGCCCAAAGGGCTTGAACAGAGATTCGAGACAATTGTGTGCTGAGGGGCCGAATGGTGGATCCGCCTCAGGTTGAAACGGTCAAAGCATATGGCGGGAGAACAATTCAGCGTCGGCTTTCCAAACGCGGTTGACAACGAAGAGCACGTTTCTCCGAGTATGTACTACACAGTTCCTGTGGAGCACACTCTGAGATGGTGTGAGTTGCTTCAGCGCACAAGCTGGGACCCACCTAACGCGCCCATTTGGCGAAAAGAGAATACACAGCTCAAGTTTACTTATGCTAACTTGTACGTAACTTGATTCTAGCTCGAGTTAACATGCTCTAACTTGGTCTAACTTGGATGTTAACGTGAAGGGAACGTGTTGAGGAAATATTTACTTAAGCTGAAACTGCATAAGTAATTTTGTTAACCACCACTGGATCTAGGTGCCGAAAATGTTACTGAATGTGCCGCGGAAGAACTCTAACGCAAGTCGGAGAGCCAAGTGTGGGTTGGATTCAGTGGGAGCTATCCCGGGAGTTCCTGCTCCTCCTAGCTTCTATGCGCGAACTGAGATACCAGCCCCATTCATCTGGTGAACAATATTGGTCCTTGTATGGTGTGTGTATACGAGGTTCATTAGTCTCCCCCTCGTCTTCGAATTACAATTTCCCCATTCATAGCCGTAGATTGGACATGACACAAATATGTGTGCTGTAATTCATGCATAGCACAAGCATGTTCTAGTACAATATGAATGTTCAGTGCTGTGCAAATGATGTGCAGCGCATGAGCGCCTTGCTTGCTGTATCCCTGTATAAAAGTGTCAGCTCACTCGTCATCCGCACCTTTCATCAACCAATTCCCACTCTCCCTCGGTTCAGGACCGCAAGCTGAACCATGATAGGTGAAGATAGGTACATTTGCACCGTCTACCAAGGATACTCGACACTGAATATACCGTCCCTAGTTCTCTGTTTAATAATCGAGGCGGCGAAAGGTAAATGCTGCGTCTTTAAGAACTGACAATGTCGTAACATTGCTCTTCAAGACAATTTTATTTGACAGGTAGGGACGATTCTTTGGTAACTCTATGTTACTATTTTCATCTCTATGGCCCCTCTAGATGTTTTCCTCCTGCACATAGCTGATGTTACCGATGGTGATCATAGCTCTTTGAAAATACCCGGACTTGTGATATTTGGTCTCGCAGATGAGCCAGCTGGAAAACGCTTTCCACTTGTTACAGTGTCCCCGGGGCGGTGGAAAGTCGAGGGTTCCATAGAGCTGTGAGTGGTCGTTGATTCATTTTAAATGTACAATAGGAGCTGATGGCAGCTGCAAGCCCCAAAAGCATGAAAGGAATTGTAATCATTGCCGAGTCCGGGGGCTGGAGCATGGCGTTCACGCATTTGGACTGCATTGAGATCCAAAATGGAGGGAATGGCAAAGAATCCGGTACGAACGCTGATGATTTCAAGGCCAAGGCATTGGCACTGATCTGGGGGAATTACAGATCATATCCGGGATATGAAGACATGCGATGGGCAGACATGCCTGACAATATCGTGGAAGATATGCGAAATACCATTTGAGCCTCCGACAAGATGGGAGGGTGAGTAATTATACCAAATGAAACAGGGAAGAACTTTATTCACGCGATTCATCCAGATACCCTGACCTTGCTGAACAGCATTAAGGCCAGGCGTAGGCAGATCTTTGGGCCGTCTATCTCCATCTCCACTCTTTGGGAGGCAGTTGTACGACCTGAGAGTGCAGACCTCCTTAAATCGCTCAATTACCTTGGAGCCTGTTTCAAACGTAGCTTTGAACGTACAGGTGACCTGTCCAACATCAGTGAATCGATTTCAGCAACACGAAGGGCAGTTGAGCTCACTCCAGCTGGTCACCCAGACCTCCCTGTTAGGCTGAGAAACCTTGGCCACTTGTTCGCCGATCGCTTTGACCGCACAAGTGTCCTCTCCGACATTGCTGAAGCAGCTTCAGCATTGCGACAATCGGCCGAGTTGACCCCTGCTGGTCATCCAGACCTGCCTGCCATGCTCAACAACCTGGGGAATCTGGCTCAGGAGTCGCTTCGAGTGCACCGGAGCCTTCTCTGAGGTTGCTGAATCAATTTCAGTCCAACAACGAGCAGTTGAGCTGACTCCTCCGGGTCATCCAGACCTCCCTGCCACGCTCAACAACCTGGGAAACTCATTCTGGTATCGCTCAGTCCTAACCCAGAGTGGTAAAGACTTGAACATTAGCATTGCCCGTTTTATGTCTGCAGCTACTTGTGGTTACGGCCCCCCATCATCGAGATTGATAACAGCTAGACGTTGGGCTTCTCTTTCCTACAAACATCATCCCGATTCGCCCCAGACCCTCACCGCCTTTAATATGGCCATACAGCTCATGTCCCTGGTTGCAAGCCTCGATCAAACTGTGCAACATCGTCACACGCTACTCCAGAATATCGCTGGCTTACCTTGCGAGGCTGCCGCCGCCGGGTGCTCACTTGGGAGAGCTGACAAAGCCTTGGAATGGCTCGAACAAGGTCGCTGTCTCGTTTGGACCCAACTAAGCAATTTGCGAATGCTGCTTGTTGATCTTCACACATCCAATGAAAGCCTTGCACAACGTCTTTCGGATGTTTCAAGGCGACTGGAAGATTCTGGTTCGCGTCAGGGCTCTCATATTGACATGTCCATATCAGAAAAGATCTCACTAGAGGATGAAGCGCGAGTGCATTTGGAGCTTGCAAATGAGTGGGAAGAACTTGTCAGCACGGTGAGGCGTACCGTCCCAGGCTTTGAGAACTTCCTCCAGCCATCCCCATGCTCCACCCTACTTCAACATCTCCCAGACTCCGGACCTATCGTCGTCATCAATGTTCACCAAGACCGCTGTGATGCCATTGCGCTTATAGCCGGACTCGACGAACCTTTCCATATCCCATTACACAATTTCTCGCAGAAGAAAGCCATCACATACTCCAATGAGCTGACGGCTTATTTACAACTCAACGACTTGCGTATGCGTGGGCAGGCAGAAACAGACGAAGAAGAGGATAAAGACAATGAGCCAAGAGAAAGAGTTATACGACCAAGCGTAAGTAAGAAACTGCGTAACCAAATCGTTCGCAATATTCTTGCGGGTCTATGGAGAGAGGTAGTGAAGCCGATCTTAGATGCCCTAGGATTCTCGGTGAGTGAATCTTATCTGATGGTAGCTCCGATTCTGATCCCCGTGACAGAGGTTACATTCATCATCCGAAACGACACTCCCAAGGATCTGGTGGTGCCCGACAGGTCCTATGTCCTTCCTCCCTCTTCATGCAGCCGGGATATACGGAGGGGAGGACTCTGATACCATACTCAATTATGCTGTCTCATCATACACGCCATCCATCACTCTACTCGCTGATCGAGTCAAGAATAATCGCCTGATTGATCAGAATGTCTCTGGCTTATTCCTAACAAGCCAACCGAATGCACCTGGCCATTTTCGGATCCCTGGAGTCACAAGGGAGGTTCGGTCGATCCACAAACAGGCTGTTGAACATGGAGTGCGAGTACTAAGCCTCGAAGGGAGCGATGCTACAATCGACACGGCTCTTCAGCACATGGAAGAGTTCAGCTGCATCCACTTTGCTTGCCATGCATCGCAAGATCAAAACGAGCCACTTCAAAGTCGGTTCCGATTCCACAGCGGTTCCCTCGATCTCTCAAGAATTATTTGGAAGAATCTCAAGAACGCCGACCTTGCTTTCCTATCGGCATGTGAAACCAGCACCGGTGAGGAGAAGCTTTCCGAGGAGGTGGTCCATCTGGCTGCTGGGATGCTCGCAGCTGGATATCGTAGAGTGGTAGCCACGATGTGGGCCATTGCTGATAAGCATGCGCCAGAGGTTGCGAGTGACTTCTACGGTTACCTCTTGGCCCGGCGAGTCGAAGGTGATGGCAGCGGATTCAACGGATCGGACTCTGCCTATGCCCTGCATCACGCCATAGAACAGTTGAGGAAGAGACTTGACGATTCCGAACAGTCTTTGCTTACTTGGATCCCTTATGTACATTTTGGTTTCTGATTTATTCATCGTTCACAGTGTCATTTATATTCATGCTCCATTTCATTTCGTTTTCGTAACCATAATCTACAGTTTCATCTCCGCGGTATCGCTCCACCGAGTACATCCTTGATAGTAGGTGAAACAGGTGGGTTCCTACCGTCCAATATTACCCAACCCCTCCTCGTAAGAGTCCTACTATCTCCGAACGCGACGATCACCCTCGCTGCTCTGGTTTTCCTGTGAGCTGAAGGGTTGAGCGGTGTCCTGGCACCGATAGGTCCGCTCTAGCTCTTCCAGTCCAGCCAGACTTGGTATCAAAGTAGGGGGCATCAGAACGATGAGCTCAACGAAGAGGGCCCCGAGGTAGACGAGTGATTAGAAGCTCGTGTGAGGCTGGAGCTGGTAGATGTGCGAGTGAGGGTCGATGTGGTCAAAGCGTGTGGTAGGGTCGTCGTAGGAGATGCAGATGAGCAGAATGCAGGATTTGAAAGAGCATATTTGGAGTTGGATCCGATCGAGCTCCTTTGCATGATGACTTACAGCTGAGAATCTTATCCAATGGTCGTCCACTCATTGTGGTATTCGGGATGTGAGGTGATAACGAAGAAACTTCTGCTACGACTACGTCCGGTGCTCCGGTTGTCGCTCAGGTCGTCGCTCGATGGGGATGATGAGCTGAACGATAAACCTGCGAATGACGCCTTGATTGTCGGAATTTCGACAGCTGCGTCGGGACCGGAGAGGCGGCAAGGAATGGAGGTCAACAAGGAATTGAGATTCAGCGAGCTGCCATACACGATCGATTCCGTCACCTGTGGGGTGCTCGATAGTTGATCGGTATCAAAACATCAAGTCCATAGACTTGAACCCATTGTCTAAAGGCTAAAGGCAAACAGGATGGCATTCAGCAACACTGGAAGATGGAAGAAGACAGCAGCGTACGCGTTAACCACACCTTCCCAACCGAATTGCTCTAACGCACTTCCGCCAATCCTAACCAGGTGCCATACGGCACCACCAAAAGTACTCCATGCCCAGCTGGCCGCTCCCATGCCCAAACTCGACGTCCCAGGGGATACAGGCGAGGCAAACAATGATGCTGATGGTTTCTCCCATCCTCTCGTCTTGCGTCTGCCTCTTTTCATGCGGCGTTCGTCGATGGAAGCCACAAGACTGGTACGGAGTGGTGGAAGGACAAGCGTGCGGCCGAGGCAACGAGTTGGGCGATGGGGATGACGATTGGCCGGGAGGGCGTGAGGAGGGAATGAATTGTGTCGCAGGTATTGAGCTACGCAGCATGACGAATAACGAGAATGAGTGGCGAAAAGGAGACAACGCACCGTAAGCATCCCGTCTAACGCCACTTCGATTGCCAATTGTAGAGAACTGGGACCCTCCAGTCGCCAACTCTATTCGTCGAGCGTAGGCTGTTCGCAGGGTCGTCGAGCTGTCGGGGGAGAGCCTGTAAACGGCAATTTCAAATGCGCAGGAATTCTCAAAGTGCAAGTTGTGAGCCTGAATAGACCCACGACACAGAAACCGGGTTTGACTCACGATCTCATGAGCCCCTTGTCGCCAACGCTTCCATCCTCCAAAGGATTGGCTGTAATGCTGCTGGGCGGTCATGTTCTCAGAGGGGAGAGGAGAGAGTGCCAATGGTCACCACACCACACCGCCTTCTCCATTTGGATGAGTTGGCATTCGGCCGCCGACCTCAGTCTCGAGTTCCGCCACCTTTCCACAGACGCTTTGAGGATCACTTCCCAGACGGCGCGACTTCAAATCGGGATCAACCATTCCCCTCTAAATGCGTTGAACACTACTCACTCCCTCCTTGAAGTCCTGTTCTCCTAACGTGGCGATCACTGATCACCCCCTTGGTTCCGGTATCTACAAGTTATGGGCTGAGGAGCTTTGTCCCCCNATCACCCATTCAAGACTCTTACCTTCCTTTCATGGTTTCTTTTACTCTCGTGGACTGTTCTCAAATATTCGCAGAGTGTTTTAACTGCATGGCATGGTCCAATCTGACCTCCACTTTGTTTGCACACCAATCGTGTACACGCTTGACAGACCACCTTATATACGCAGAGTATGAGTTTACTGGGACATCTTACCTTTCTCCCTTTATTCCCCTTCACTCGAGAAGTCGTTTCCCACTCGTTTTTCTTTCAATATAATTCTCCACTCGTCGTCGTCGTCCGCCTTACGCCATTCTTGCTAACAGCGACTGGGACTTCGAGCCATCCTTGTGTTGAACCCACCTCATCCCTCACTTTTCTACTCACCACCGAGCTCATTCTCACATATCCGTATCGCCTGTCCTCCCGAGCAGTATCCAGCTGGCCAGTACCATCCCGAACTCGACGGTCCTGGAGATACAGGTGGGGCAGAGGATGTCTTGATAGTTTCTCCCATCCTCTCTTCTTGGATCTGCCCCATTTCTTGAGACATTCGTGTGGCAGGAGCCAGCAGGAGCCAAGACAGTAGTATGAAGTGGTGAATCGGCGAGCGTGTGGCTGAGGCGATCGGTTGGACGATGGCAGTCTGATTTATGCATCACCGCGCCGTTTACATTCATGCTCCATTTCTATTTCGTTCATTCTAGTTAAACTATTGCGTTCGGTGTTCAATGGTTTCATTCATACGCGTATCCATCCACATCTGCCTATGTCCTGGTTTTCTCCCGATATCCGTTTATTAATTCTCCTCAGTTGTATTCTCCATGAACTACCTTACGCCTCGTCCTGTACCTGTTTACACAATACGACTATCATAGCAAAGCTCAAGTTCCACATCGCCTATCAGATGGGGCAACCCCAAATCTACATCGGCAACTACTCATTCCCCTCCATCCATCCGCCCGTCCGTCCGATCACTACGTCCAAGTTCATCCCCCTCCGGTACCAAACCAAGTACTTTCCTGGTAGTAGGTGAAACAAGTATATATCTTACGGTACGACTTATTCTTGTTGAGCTAAACCTTGATATGCTGATTTCTGGTAGGTTGATCTGCACTGAGTACCAGGTGGGCCTTGTACGTTGAATCTTGGAAATGAATATCCTTGCCTTCCTGGGAAGCAAGGTGCGACGGAATCGATTCAAGGACAAATCTGTGAAGCAGGGGGTAGGGCTGTGCCAAAGAATTTTGAACGACCATATTTGCACTCGACTTTCACGCTGGTTCCTAGCTCTCAGAATCGAAAGCAAGGTGAAGAGAGCAGACAAGACGACTCAACGATCGATCATACTGGACAGGAACCATTGAGTCTCATCCTTTGACCACAGCTCAGGCGCCTCCAACAATTCGTTGGAGCAACCTAGCCGAGGGTGAACGACCAGCCTGCCAACGAAATTCGTCATCAACGAAACCGGACGAGAGGTGATTGAAACTACTCACGAGTCGAATCTTTCCGACACCAACTGCGAACATCCGAAACAAATGAACACAGTGCTGGAGCAGCCAGCGTTAGCAGGAACCCCAAGTCTCGGATGGTACACAGGTCGTGGCCACCGAAATTCAGGGACCTGGACGAGGAGACGCGAAGCTCGATCGAAAAAGCAAAGAGAGGATCAAAAAGGCGCAGAAATACGCCAGCTTCGATATTTCTCCAGGGAGGGTTCATGAGACTACCGCACAGAAGTCTTTCGTATGTTTTTGAATTCGCCGGGCGTTATGTGAGCGAAAAGCTGATGCATTGCCAGACGGATACGAGGGAATACTCGAGATGCGGGAAGAGAGAAGAAAAGGAGGTATACAGGGAAAAGGAAAATGGAAAAAAAAGGATCGAAAAGCGAATGACATGAACGAAACAAGCCTTCCCCTTCCTCTCAACACCCTCGCCCAATCGCAGCGAACGGTATACGCCATGAGCCTAATTCGGGCTCGCGGTAGTGTTTGAAGAGGAAGATGACGGACGGGATTTGGTAGTCGATATCCCTGGGTTATGTTGAATAAGAGATACCCATCGATGGTTGGGTGCGCAGGTGTGGATTGATGGTGCAAAAAAANGCAAANTGTCGATAAATCCGTGAGGCCGATATGGGCAATGGCGGCAGCGATGGTTGAGATGAAAGTTGTTGAATCGCCACCTCGAGGAACATAGACATGCGTTTGAAAGCTGGAGGAAGAGTGAGAAGCAAAGGAAAGAATGAGAACGAAGGTAGAATATCAGAGATAAGGAAAGAGGACGCACCACTGACACGCAGCGAGCTGAATGTCCACGTTCCCCCAATCTCGTGTAGTTGTGTACGAGCATTAATGTTGCGATACCGTGAGCTGTGAAGAGGAGAAGCGACATCAGTCAAAGTTTGAGAAGAAACAATACCTGGCAGGATGGAGGGAGGCCGGACAGCAGCAAACTCAGGGCCCTGCTCCACTGATGGGAGTAGCTGGGGCGAGAACCTCCCCAACTAATCTGCCACTCTGGAATGGAAAAGGTGCGATAAAAAACGTACCATCTGTACCCAACCTTAGACCGCTCCCCAAGCCAATCGCCACAGGCCGGCCTCCCTCGCAAGCGTTCGCGTCTTGCAGATCTACGTCCGTATTCTTCGTCCGAATGAGCAATAGTAAGAGGACTCTTGACCATCCAACCAGCTGTTGCCATCCCAAACTCGACGCTCGTGGGGGTATAGACAAGGCAGACGACGACGTCTTGACGACTTGTCCCATCTTCTCCTCTCGGCTTTGCCCTGTTCTGTGCGACGTCCGTCTGGTGGGAGCTACGAGACAAGTACGGAGCTGTGGATGGACGAGCGTGTGGCTGAGCTGATCAGTTGAACGATGTGAGCGACGGTTTGCTGAGAGGGGGAGAGAATCGTGTAGAGGGTCTTGAGCTGTCAGGAATTATGAGTACAAGAATGAGTGGGAAAATGTAGATGACGCACTATAAACACCCCACCTGACGCCTCCTTTGTTCCCAGTCGCAGTGGACTGGAAGTCTCTGGTTTCGGGAGATACTCGCTCGAGCCCACAACATCGGCGATGGGCAATAGGAAGGCTCTCAGAGGCCGAGCGTAGGCTTCTCGCTGAGTCGTCGAGCCATCGAGAGAGAGCCTGGATAAGTACGACTACATGGGGGGATGAGTTTGAGGAGGACGGACGACGCGAGTTGAGAGCCTGGACAGACTGATGGATTAGGTGTGTCAATGAGGGGGAGGAAGATTGACTGACCGTAGGATAAGGACCCACGATACGGGCAGCTTCAATACGGAATCCTTAGGGGGCGTCATTCAATGAATCTACGAGCCTTGGTGTGGGTGAGTGAGCCAGTTGGAAGCTCGCAATCCCCACTCACGTTCTCCTGAGCCCTTTGTCCCTAGCTACTCCATCCTTCGCTAACGGGTCGGCTATACTTGACTCTCTGGAGGTCATACACCCTGATCGTAGTCGTTTGGATGGACATTTGAGTGAGAGGAGGTGGAAGTTCGGAGCAACCGACAGACCGACAGCGGGTTGATACCATCCCACCTTCTCCATTTGGCATTCGGCCGACGACCTCAAGGAGCTCAGACTTTTCTATTCAACCCTCATCATCTCCTTGATGAGAAAACACCCGTCTCAAAAGCTGGGGCCAGCATATCAGACCGTCAGAGATCTTAGAGCAGCATTATGGGTGGCTCGTTAGCGAAGGAAAGAGTGGTCAGGGAGAGCGTTTGAGTTGCTTGCTGTCAGCCTGGCGAGTACGGGTTGAGCCCGAAGGCTCCCAGTTCGTTGCGATTGGAGATGAAGGAGGCATGAGACAGGGTGTTCATGGTGCGCTATCTCCCTTTAGCTACTCATCATCGTCATTCATAATTCTTAACAACTCGATCCCCTCAACACGATTCTGCCGTTCCTCCTCTCTCCCTTCCAGCAAATCATCAACCCGATATCCAACTAGTTGCCTTGGGCACACGCTTGTCCTTCCGCCTCTCTGTACTAGTCTCTTGGCTCCCACCGGATGAACACCGCAAGGAACAGGGCAAGGCCAAGAAGAGAGGATGGGAGACGCTGTTGTCGTAGTCATCTGTATCCCCTGGCGCATCAAGCTCAGCAACAGTAGCCGCCAGCTTGGTGGTCAAGGTGCCAACACTTTTGCTCGCGAGGGTGAAGCCTACCGAATTTCAGCTACAGCCTACAACAGGTGGTCCTACTTGCGATGGCTGCACTGGCAATGGAGAATACCCCTGTCGCCGTCGAGCCGGGGAGGCGTCTAGGACTGGGTCCAGATGGTGCGTTTCGTTATCACCTCTCCTTTTCGCACCACCAAATAGTCATGGGGGAAGTCGTTCCAGAAGGCTTCACGTCGGTGACAGGTTGATCTGGGATAGCTCAGATTTGATGGTTAAACATGATTTTTGCCGTTTCTTTCTCTCTCGCTCGTTTCGGGTTCCTACCGCTGATTTATCCTTTCCATTCAAAGGCCTCAGTACCATACCATTAGGCCTCGTAACCAACTACTACACGAGTTCGGGGAACCGGGTCATTGTCGATGGTACGTCGCCTTGCCATCCTCATCTCCGATTCTAGCGTCTTTCTCATTCTTTCCCTTAGCTGCTCGCTATTCCCCCAGGATTCAAACAAACATGTCGATATCCCTCGGAGTGTTGATTCGATGATTTCCATCGCAGCCGTCGCCGTCGCCGCCCTTAGTGGCCTCACTGATTCATCAACCCACATCTACGCATCCGACCACCGATACCTATGACCTCAAGACGAAACAGCGGGACGGATATCTTGCGTGGGATCTCGTCCCACCATCTTCTCGAACACTTTCGGGAGCTTGAATTAGGCTCGGGGTGTATACGCCTCGGACGAYGGGTGTACCAGGGCGCTGGTGAATGTAGCGAATTGGGTTTTCGTGGCTCGGGGGATGTTGAGAGGAGGGTGAAACTTTGGGTTGTTCATGCAAGTGCTTTCCTATCTCATTTCGTTCTCCTTTTCGCCTGTCTGTATCCTCCTTTCCTTCTCCCTCCCAAAGTCTCAAGTATTCGCTTGTATTTGTCGTTCAGTGCGCCACGCTTTGTTCACACAATATTGCCTTTTCCCTCTTTCGAACCAGCATTGCTCAGCGCTCACAGACAGTCACAAAGTCTCTGCACGGTATAATTTCCCATCCCACCTCGAGGATATCGAAGTACCTTGTTGATCGTTCCTCCGCTTTTTTGTTCGACTTTCGCGACTCCTTGTCTTGCTCTCTGAATTTTGGTGGCTTTGACCTGCACGAGATGCAAGACTTACGCTCCCCGTTCTATCACCTAGCGCGTCCGCATTCATTCGGCTTGAATCTTTTGCAAATGGCAACTAAACGCTTCGACTCGTGAGTAGCTCCTCGCTCGGTTTTGCTGATGATGGATTTCCTTGGCAGACTAATCGCTCACGCTTGGCAAACGTTCCCCGCATCCCCACCAAATTGTTGGAGGCGGCTGAATCGTTGGCAAAAGATGGGAGTTACATAGTCATCTGTGTTTAGGATATTTGATCCGTTGATACGACCGTGTTCGCTTTTTNCGCGAATAGATACCAACTTTATTGAATATATTGTTCATTATTCAACTAAACGGTCGTGTCTATTAAATCTCTATGTTAAGAAACCCTGCTAGTTCTAAGATAACTCGCGCGGCGCGAAGGATAATTAAAGAGTACATTACTCTTGGGTTCACGAGAGTTGGAGTCTACTCGAGGACTGCTAACTTAGAAGCGCGCCCGCCATATACCCGAGATTAGGGTTTAGTAGGCCAGCCGGTTGGCGCCGCTTCAGATTAAACGGCCTACCCTGCAGCTGAAAGACCCAGTTTCATTACTAAAGCTAGAGAGATATTTTCCTAGGCACTAAAGGAACCTAACTCTCGCGCGGCCTCACATTAATCGAGTACATTCAGTGCTAGAGCAGTGGGACGAGTCCCTAAGCACATAAAGAGACGGCGCGGCAAGGCCTCGGCACATCAGACGGCATGATGGTTGGCGCGGCACGAGAAAGGAGCTCAATATACTCTGAAAGGAAGGTCGTTCAC
>JANBPK010000622.1:0-12915 GCA_027579435.1 Candolleomyces eurysporus | reverse complement strand
ACTCTCTTAGCATAGTTTTCCCCCCAGAGAATTTATGCTGTTTTTATTTGTGTTTACTTTGCGTTTGCAATCGACTGGATTTGTGACTTTTATCTCGCGCGGCGTGATACTAAGTTAAAGGAAAGACCAAAGCTATAAAGAAGTAACCTTAGGGTTAACTGTGTGATTATCGAGTACTCCTCGATTACTTGGAATTAGTGTGCACAAGAGAGAGAATCTGTAAATTCTTAATACTCTACACTACCCCCCCCATACTCGCACCCCCGATTTGGTGCGGCACGACTACAAAGGTCTATACATACCACTTATCTCGCACGGCTTGACTTAGAGTTGGTGTAGGTGTTAGGTTGTGTGTTTAAGTAGTCTCGCCGTTCTCGATCACTTCATTTGGAGCCCACCGCAAGGGGGGTGAATTGCATATTCATCTCTCTTGACTAAAGCGAGGGTTTCGATTTTGGTCTGCCATTGTGTAGACTAGGTTTTCGAACTCGAACAAGACGTCCTACTTTGCGAGGCCGGGTTCTACTCCAGCTGATTATTTGGCTGAAGACGCGGCACGAAAAGAGGAAGAAGCGCGTTTAACGTTGGAAAGACCTCAAGGTACCCGAAGAAGCACTCATAACTCGAGTGAACCAATTTTATATTCGGTCAACGAGTATTTACCTACCCGTCGTGCTTCTACAAAGCCAAAGAGAAAGAACGTTCAGAGGCAGACCTCTGAATCTGATATCGGCGAAGCGAGCTTTCATACGGCTCGAGAAGAAGATATTGCTGCGGCTTTAGATTCTTCAATCTTAGGTGGTGAAGAAAATACCCTTGATTTGAATCCTTTCATTTCAAACTTCTTTGACCCCTCACCTCTTACAAGAAACAATAAAGATAAGATGGCTGGAAGCGAAAGTGGTAGCGCGTCAGGCAGCAATACAGGCCCTAAGCGTCAAGTCAAAACGATGCCGGCTGCGTATAGCGGCAAGCACCTGATTTACGACGCGGCTAATCCGTCTACTGCTACAAGGTTCTTCGAGGGTGTGGAATTGGCTGCGAAAGTTGCGGGTTTAAGCGGGCAAGACAAAGAAATAGTCATGCACGCCTTATCCTATCTTGATACTCAGACGGCGCGACTTTGGTCTCGTCTGGAAGGAGGATTCGAGCCCTACAACTTCGAAAACTGGCGAAAAGCTGTTATGAAGATTTTACCGAAGGCTTCGAGATTCGATGTAGGATCTATGGCTCGCTTGGACGACCTCTGTCGCAAAGCTCGAGAACGTCCCATTGGCAGGGACGAGAAGTCTGCTTTTTACGAGTTCGCTCTCGGCTTTCAAGCTGAAGCGGAGCCCCTTCTCAAATCTGGTGTTATTGCCAACCTAGATTTAGTTCTCAAGTTCATTGGTGGACTAAAGAGTACTTTTAGAGATGGGCTTAGTGAGCGGCTTTCTCGCAAAGCGCCTGCTGTAGACGCTGATGGAGCGGCGCGAGATGAAGAGGATCCGTTTACATTGGCGGAAGTTATTAAGGTAGCTACGGAAATGGTTGACGTGGCGGCGGTAGGACCATTCGGTGCTCTCGCCTATGTGGAAGAAGAAGCTGATTATGCTCAAAATATGACTTCGAGCGGCCTCAGCGATCGTGCTGAATCTGCGGGTTTGAAAGCCCTTAAGGTCAAGCAGGAGTCCATGACAGAGGAAATGGCTAAGGTGTTCACTACTCTTGATAGAGTGGAAAAGTCCATGTCCCTCCTGACGACTCAATTCGATAACTTCTCGACCACCGTTCGTGCGGCGCCAGCTCCGGCTCCAGCTCCTTACCGTCCTTCTAACCAAGCGGTAGGCCAGCGGCCAGGCATGTATACTCGGCCTGCGGGAGCTACGTTCAGCTGCTGGTATTGTGGCCAGAACTCCCATACTATTTCTCAGTGTCCAGAAGTAAGGTTAGGACTCGAAGGAGGAAGGATTACTCAAAGAGGCAACACTATATTCTGTAAAGGCAATGTTGTCGCTCGCGAAGTTCCTGAAGGTACTACTATGAAAGCACGAGTTGACGCCGTGTGGAAAGGACCCACGCAGGCTGAGTTGAACTTATTGGAGGAATACGACGAATTAGAGGCAGAAGCTTTCGACGTGTTCTATCAGCAACACGACGAGCCGGTCACTCATTCCGTTCTCCAACAGTCAATGGAGCAGATGAAGAAGGAACAAAACACGTTCCTGAACCGAATCGCTCAACAACTCAAGCCGTCTCAGGCGGCGGCACCAAAGGTGGAAACACCTAAGGAACCTTCAACTCGCGAGGTCTTCGAACAGTTGTGTGAATTGTCTAAACGCTTCGAGAACATGGAACAGTTACAGCTCCAGACACGTCGAGCGGCGGCAAACAACAACCCAGAGGATTTTTGAGAGGCCCAGCGAAGGAACGCGCCCCAGTCTCTACACGAAACGTTGACAAGAACCGGGGTAACTCTCTGGAGGGCCGAACTAGCAAGGTCAACGATACCACCAATATACAAAAAGATAAAAATTTATTAGAACCAAGTGGACTCGAAGTGGTGGAACCTACTCGGAAGTTGATGCCGTATGTGCAGGTTCCTCCCTTAAGGACAAAGCCTATTCAAGGAGGAAAGGTTTTGGCGCCGGGAAAGACGCCGGCTGAAGCGCCCGCTGGGCGGAGCGTGCATGCTCTCAAGCAAGCAAGGAAAGAGCTCATAATGGGAATTATGAAAGAAATTTTCTCTATACCACATCCCATGAAGTTCGAGGACCTTGCTATGGTCTCGCCAATTGCACGGCAAGAAGCTATTGAGCTGCTAAAGAAAGGCAAGTGGGACCGCTCCAGGTCTGGAAGGACGGAAGAATTGCGGGGAGCATTGCTACAAGAACTAGAAGATACTATGACCGAGCTTGGTCAAGATTCTCTCAGTTACTTAAACGCTCTCTCTGAAATCTACTCTCAAATTGACGCCGCTAGTCCGAGAACGGAGGAACCTCTAGTTCCTCTGCCTTCTCAAAGGGCTACTGTGGAAGAGGTACCTGAGGAAGAAGAAGAGAAGACTTCTGAAGAAGTGGTAGAAGTACTCCTACAAGACTTACCGGTTCCAATGTGTTACAAGTCAGACGGCTTGGGAAAAGTCCCAGCTGGAGGCCTCATTATACCAGATGCGGTGGAGGTTTTTCTTTCCGAACATCATAAGGCAGAAGTCAAAGGAATGGTTACTGCCACAGAATCTGAAAAGATTCGCGTCTTCTTCCCTGTCGTAAATCACGCGCGGCACGAAGAATGCATCTTTGATGAAGGTTCACAAGTGTGTTCAGCAAGCGAGGCGGCGGCTAGGACTCTCGGAATATCCTGGGACCCTGACCTCACCATAGGCCTCCAGTCTTCGAACCGCACCACGGCAAGAACTTTAGGATTGGCAAGAAACGTACCTATTCAATGTGGAGATGGCGTCATAGCTTATGTTCAGCTACACATCGTCCGCGACGCGGCGTACAAGATTTTGCTTGGACGGCCATTCCTCTCTGTCATGAGTGCTCAATCTCACAATCATCCCGATGGTTCGCATATGATGACACTCACTGATCCGAACTCAGGGCGAAGAGTTGTTGTTCCTTCTTTCCCGCGGGGCGAGATACCTGCACTCTATAGGGAAGAATTGAGCACTTCTTTTCGAACCTCGATGATTTGAATTCGTTTCAAGGAGAGGAAATAGCGGTCACTCTAGAAATGTCAGAAGATGGCATTCCTAAGATAATAGCTACCGCAGAACCATTGGATGGTTTTTCATTCACTCAAGAAGAAAAGAAAATAGTATATTTACAACAAGCATTATATGAACCAGGAATAGATCCAAAGGACAGGGAGGTATTTGAACAGTACCTCCTGACTATGCAAGAATCTTTTACACAAGGTCAAGTTTCAGGAAATCCTAAGGCTCAGGAGGCAAAGGTAAAAGGAGTTTCGACTGGCAAGAAATATAAGCCGGTCGATAAGAAGGTTAGACCTGTATATGGTACTCTCCCTGAAGAATTTCGCATTGTATGGAATATCACAGGTGACCCTCTAACGGGCATGCCTAAGCTCTCTACCACGCCGCCCGAGTTTACACCTAAAGGAAGGTATACTAAAGAAAGACAAGAGGACTTTGATAAAGCTCATCCTGGCTTTTGGACCTCTGAAGAAAGGAAGCTTATGCATCATCTTATGGCTGAGCAGAATGCTGCTTTTGCCTGGACGGAGGCGGAGCGGGGCAAGTTCCGAGAGGACTTCTTCGCGCCGGTTCGTATTGCTACGGTTCTTCATAAGCCATGGGTTCAGAATATCAAGCCTGTTCCTCCATTTCTGTTCGAGCCGGTTTGCGAAATGATGAGAAGTAAGATAGCAGCCGGTGTTTACGAACCCTCAAGCTCTTCGTATCGCAGTAGATGGTTCTGCATACTGAAAAAGGACGGTAAAAGTTTAAGGATTGTACATAGTCTCGAGCCGCTTAACGCTGTGACTATTGCACACTCAGGCCTTCCTCCCAATACAGAGGAATTGGCTAGTCGTTTTGCCGGACGTTCGTGCGGCACGACAATGGATCTTTATGTTGGCTATGACGAACGCATTCTAGACGAACGGTCTCGGGATCTGACTACGTTCCAGACGCCGTTTGGCGCTATGAGACTAGTTACTTTGCCCATGGGTTGGACAAACTCTGTACCCATTTTCCACGAAGACGTTACTGCTATCCTGCAACCCGAAATCCCTAAGTTCACGGAACCCTTTGTGGACGATGTTCCCGTTAAAGGACCTGCGACGCGGTACGAGCTACCAGGTGGTGGTTATGAGACTATACCTGAAAACCCAGGCATAAGAAGGTTTGTCTGGGAGCATATTCAGGACATCAATCGTGTTATTCAAAGAATGAAGTACTGCGGCGGCACTTTCTCAGGAAAGAAGACCTGTTTATGCAGGCCGGAAGTCACCGTAGTAGGGCATTTAGTCTCTTATGAAGGAAGAAAGCCCACTCCCGACCGCGTCGGTGTTATCACCCGTTGGGGACCATGTAGAGATGTCACAGACGTTAGATCTTTCTTAGGAATCGTCGGTACGTTCAGGGTATTCATCCCAAACTACGCCGCGCGAGCTGAGCCTATTCAGAAACTCACCCGGAAAGCGGTTTCTTGGGAATGGGGGCCTGAACAAGATAAGGCTATGGCAGATCTAAAGGACGCGGTAGAAAATGCTCCCGTCCTCAAGCCGCTTGACGTTCATAGTGGGGCACCTGTGCGTCTCTCTGTGGATACTTCCTATATGGCAGTAGGGTGGTACATCAGTCAGCAAGATCCACAAGATAAGAATAAATGGCACTACATAAGGTTCGGTTCTACGTCCCTCAATGATACAGAGGCGAATTATTCTCAGCCTAAGAGGGAACTATACGGGATTATGAGGGCACTCAAAGAAAATGAATACACTTTGATTATGGCGCGGCCTCTGGTTGTTGAAACCGACGCTAAGTACGTCCAGGGAATGTTACAAAACCCTGGTGCGGCACCAAACGCGACTATCAATCGGTGGATAGAGAACGTCCGGAAGTTCCATTTTGAACTTAGCCATGTAATGGGCAAGACGTTCCCCACGGACGGACTTTCACGGCGCTTACCACAGCCTGGGGATCCGCCGCGGCGCGAGTTCGAAGAATTCATGGATAGTGACCCGTCCGACCCAATAACATATACTAAGAAATACGAAGAGGATGAAGATCCTCTGGACTTTGAAGAATTTAAAGACAAGATAGATACTAGAGGAGGTTACTACCAGGAAATACCGCGTGATATCATCTGCGCTCTACTCTTTCAAGGAGTTGAGGAGGACGAGGACGCTTTTCGAGAGGATTGTGTATATCGTTCCTTCCTTACTGAGGCAGAAGACGTGAAGCGGCATGAGGTATTGTCCCTCTCAAAGGATGTTCTGCTTAACGCGGCCTCTGAGAAAGACGATGAGGCGGCGTCAGAAGAGGAGGAGTACCCTGATTCCTGGAGAACCAACAAAGGAAAAGGACTAGATGAATGGATACCTTTTGTACAAGCATGGTTAACCACGCCGGCTGTGAAGCCGCGTGAGATCTCAGAAAAGAATTGGAAAAGCTTTGAACAATTTGCTACCAAGTTCTTCATATCTAAGGATGGTCGTCTGTATAGGCGAGAGGATGGTGAAGGACACCATAGACTCTACATTGAGCCGGCTCGACGCATGTCGATCCTCAAGGGAGCGCATGATTCAAATGGGCATCGAGGCAATTTCGCGACTCGAGCCTTTATATCCAAGCGTTTCTGGTGGCCGGAGATGGAGCGGGATGCGGAAATGTATGTCAAGACCTGTCATCTTTGTCAGGAACGACAGAAGGTCTTGGTAAAAATCCCTCCCATGGTGACTGAAACTCCCTCTATCTTCCAAACGGTGCACGTCGATACCCTACACATGACGCCGCCTAGTAACGGACATGGCTATATTGTACATGGGCGATGCGCTCTAACCTCCTGGATGGAAGGACGACCCTTACGGCGCGAGAATGCCTCGGCCATTGGAGGTTGGCTCTTCTCGGATATTATCTGTAGATGGGGCTGCCTCAGGCAAATTGTGACTGACAATGGAGGACCGTTTATTGCAGCGGTTGACTGGTTAAGGAAGAAATACGGTATTACAGGTATCTCGATTTCAGGCTACAATTCAAAGGCGAACGGACGAATCGAACGGCCCCACTGGGACGTGCGGCAAAGTCTGTATAAGGCGACTGGCGGCGATGCCAGTAAATGGTTCTGGTTTTTCGACCACGTTATGTGGGCGGACCGTATTACCGTTCGAAAAAGATTGGGTCGATCCCCNATTCTTCCTGCTTACTGGTGCAGAACCTGTCACGCCGCTCGATGTACAAGAAGCGACTTGGTTGGTCGAGCCGCCTACGGGATTGATGGCAACGGAAGACTTGATTGCCGCTCGAGCTAGGGCGCTTGCGAAGCATCAGGTTCACGTTGCAGAAGCCATGAAAAGAGTTGACGCAGAAAAGAGAAAACGGGTCGAAGAATATACAAAGGCTAACAAGGCAACGATAAAGGACTGGAACTTCAAGCGGGGTGACCTTGTACTTATGAGAAACACCGCTGTAGAGTCCAGTCTTAACAAGAAGATGAAGCCGCGTTATTTAGGACCTATGGTGGTCGTCACTCGGAATAAAGGCGGCGCCTACATTCTGGCTGAGCTTGACGGCTCGGTTTATCAGAATAAAGTTGGCGCCTTTCGAGTTATACCTTACTATCCAAGGAAGTCAATAAAGATTGGAAAAGACGAGCACACAGGATTTGATTTAAGCGAAGAAGCAATACAAGAACTATCTAGAAGTACAGAAGATGGTAGCGAGGATTTCGTTGATTATAACTTCGAATCCATGCCGCGGCTTAAGATTAGGGAGACAGAAAGTGGCGACGATGAGGAATGAATACCTATTCGGAATCCTCTTCCTCTTCGACCATCTCTTCCTCCTCCTCAATGATTTCCTCTTCTCCCGCGGCGCCAGTCTCCTCCATCTCGATGTCTTCATCGCCCCAGGAGAGAGCCTCACCCTCTTCCTCAGCCGGCTCCTCAATAGCCTCCTTCTTCTTCTCTACCACCGGTCCTTTAACCGGTTCCTCGACGATTTCCTTCTTTTCGACGACTTCCTTCGGCTTGGTGGTGGCGCGTTGCTTCCCCTTTCCTTTGGTCGTCTCGGTGGCTGGAGCGGCCTGAGTCTTGGCTCGGGTTTTCGTCTCAGAAGCTTCTCGAGCGGCTTTGGCTCTAGTCTTCGGAACCGTCTCCTTGGCTTTCGCCTTGGAAGATCCCTCGGCGATAACCTTGGAGGAAGGAGCTTCGGCTTTTGCGAGCTTCGGTTTCTTCTCCTTCGGAGTCTCCTTGGTCTCCTTAATTTCCTTGGGAACCTTCTTAGTAGGAGACGGAGTCGGAGTGGGGACGGCGGGAAGTGAAGCGGGAGGATCGGGAAGGTGCGAGTCGCTTTCGTACCGGTTACGGAGAGACGCGAGCTGCATAACGCTCGCGCGGCGTAAGAACGAAAGAGCTTCAATTTTGCCGTCGATCCTAGATATGTTGGATTTGAGGCAGTTCATCTGGTAGAAAAGGTCTAACGCTGGGTGAGTCGCTCCTATAGCGCTCTCGATGGCAACGGACGTCTGCTGGTACTCCTCGGCAAAGATGCCGGTGTCAAAGGTGGAACCTATAACAAAATAACTTTAAGATTAAAGAAAGAACGAAAGAATATGGTGCCGCACCATAAGGACGAAACTCCGGCGGGTTACTGGTAGACGCTGGGAGCCTGAAAGGGGTGTTCGGAAGCTGTCCCAAAGTCGAATACTGGTACGGCGCGAGTCAGTATCAGTGGTTTGGGGGACACGAAAGGTACGCACGCTTCGTTTAGTCGGAATAGTACGAGGGGCGTCTCGGACTCCGCTTCGAGAGGTGTCTCTGAGCTCTCGGCCGGTCTGAGCCCATATCGGAAGCGGCTGAACTGAACTGTAAGATAAAAGTGACAGTCTAAAAGTGGTACGGCACGAACCTGGTCACCGCAATCCCTTATCCCGGCGCGAATTAAACGCTGGAGGGAGACCCTGAGTTCCTTCGGGAACGGGTTGTTGACCGAGTGGATCGAAGCGGCTGAGTGTATGTCGTTCAGGTGGTTGTCCTGGCGGATAGCTTGACCGACGACCTCCGGTTTACTGAGTAGGGTCGGATTGTGGGTCAAGATTTGAACCTGTTTGACGGTAAAAGGTCAGAAAAGTGAAGCGGCTCGAGAAAGGCCTGGGGAAGACTCACGGCCTGCTCTACTAAGGGCTGGTTAAGAGCAGAGTTCTGGCTTATCGAGTGAAGAACAGGGACCGATGGCATAAGAAAGAATTTCGGGATTATCTCGCCGAGGCGTTCCTTCCAGAAGTCGGCTATGTTGCTGGAGTTCATAAGGGGTTGGGACGCCATGGTAAACGAAGGCGGGTAGTGCTGAAAGGTAAGGTAATAACGGAAGATAAAGGTCGAGGGTTGGGTCTGGAGCGGCGTGATTTTTCTGCGACTTGGAGCCTCTCTTATGAAGGAGGCTAGGTTTCAGGCCGCTCCAGTAAATGACGACACGCTTGTAGCAATTTTGTTTCATTTCTCCTATATCCCTCAAGCCGGGGGCGGCTTAGATTTTGGTTTGGGGGAGATGGCGCCGCTTACTGCGTCATAACTGAGACTTCAAGAATTTTTCGCGTTTTTNACAGTCTTACACTTACTTAAGTGCGGAGCGGCGCGAGACTAGGGCTTAGTTTGACTCAAAGTGTTCATCTTTTACCCAATAAAGACTTGTCAGCACTTATTCAGAAAAGAATTAAGGAGTCTGGAAAGATCACTCTCAGAAAAGACACAAGAAAGATAATAATTTTGAGAGAACTGGTACACTGCTACTCTATATAACTGGTACCAGTAAGTTATATAGGAAAGGAAAAGTCCAAAAGATAAGACATTCGATGGATGACTGCTGCAAGAAAATGATAAAGCCGAAGGAGGGTTGAACCCCGCGAAAGAAAGACGTCCACCCCGCTATGCTCCTCTACCTAGACGACGACGACGGTTTAGAGCGGCCTGAATGAGAGGGTTGGCCGTCGACGAGGTAGGGCTACTTTGAAGATTGGAAGCCTTTTCGAGGAGACCTCTGGTAAAGACGCAGGTCAAGGTGAGGAGGAAGGGAGGACTCAACGGCTGGAGTATGAACAGGAAGCGGCGCGGCCTGAGTAGTAGGGGCGGAAGGAGGAGGCAAAGGAAGAGAGCTGGAACCTTCGCCTCGGTCTTCAATACCCTCTGTGGCAAGCTGTAGTACGGCGGCCGCGTCTAACTCGCTAAAAGAAGTCTGTGGGGTTTCGAAAGGTGTCTGATGAGAACAGTAGGTGAGAAGAAAAAGAATTACAAGGTACGAGAACTCACCTCGTAGCCTCCCGGCGAAAGAGAGGGACCCGGCACCAAGTCACCTTTACGGAGGTCAGCTTCGGTATGTTCCGGCAGCTTGGACTTGTAAGGCGGCGTCTGCAGTCGGGTTGGGACCACATCCATAGCATCGTCGGAAACGTAGGACAAGCTTCCGAGATCATCTTCGGCGGCGGGCGGATTGTAGAGAATGGACGACTCGTAATCGGTAGTCCAGTGGTACTCGGCCACCTCGGGAGCTTGCACAGTGGCGTTAAGCCTCTGAGGAAACAGCATCGGAGTGTCGAGAGGCACGTCCTTTGCGTACTCAAGGACTTCTTGGAAATCCTGGACGTTTCGGGCGTAGTCGCTCAACCCGGCATCACCGCGGTTTGAGTAAACACGTTGGAGGACGAGCGAGAGTGTGCCGAGCTTGGCCTCGGTCATCTTCCTCATGTCCTCAGCGTGAGAAGCGGCGATCTGAGCCATAGCCCGGAGGTTCAAGATGTCGGAGACAAGGGCGGTGATGTCTACAAGAAACAATACGAAGTAATAATTTAAGAATAGGATGGGCAGAATCAAGCAAGGTACGTACTCCAGGGAGAGTCTTCTCCTCCAAAGGCCATCTGTTGGGAAGCCCGGAAACGCGGCACGCGTGTATCGAAACCGCAAGTCTGCTTCAGGAGGGCACACTGGTCGCAACGAACGCCGTTGAGGAGATCACCTCCAGTACATACGAGGCCGTGCGACGCGCACTGACCACAGGCAGGGCGGACCTGAATTGAGAAAGAACGATTAGCAATGCCGTGGTACAGAAAGGCAAGGAAAAGCTTACCCAGTCTGGCACCGGGCCAGTGTGGATGGGTACCGTCAGCTCGCGGAGTGCCGCTGATTGAAGAAATAAGGGACCGGACTCGTAGATAGGGAGCGAGCTTGACGCTGGAGTATGCGCATAATCTTCGTTCTTCTGGTGGCGTTTTTTNGCCTGACGGGATGCGAGAATGGACGCCGAGAGGTGGAAGTAGCCTAGAATGGTCGATGACGGTGGGAGGACGGCCAGCGTGGCTCAGCTTTCGGGCGGAGGCGCGGGCTTTAGAGGAAGTAGGAGGCAAAGTGATGGTTAAGGGATCGGCCCCCTCCTCTTCCTCCTCGCCGTCGTCTTGAAGTTCGTCGATTTCAGCGTCCGGGTCATCGGTAGACATAGCGTCGGGCTCGGCAGCTGAATTAGGACCCTCGAATGAAAAAGAAGACATAAGAAGAAAAAGGAGAAACGCACCCGAAAGCGGCGGAATAGCCGAGGTAGCTTCATCTTCCGTATCATGAACGGAAATGACCTCGTGAGGAGGCAGGGAGACCGCCACAGACCCGGAAGGAGAGGAAGGCACCAGGTCCGGAAGCTCGCCGGTAACCTGGTAAGCCTCGCCGGAGGTTTGGAGGCCACGGAAGCGTTTGGTTGGGGTGTTTGTGTTCACCCAGGACCAGGCCGGTTTGCCCAGGACCCTTTCGAAGTGCTCATGAGAAAGTCGACGAAGAAAAAGAGAGATGTGGTCGCATAGGTCGGCCAGGTCTCGGTTCATGCAAGTATCGAAGTCATGAAAAGCGGCATTCTAAGGAAAGTCAAAGGTATGAAGCGAGATCCTCCAGAAGAAAAGAAAAGAAAACGCTACGTACGATATGAGGTTGGAGGCGGCTGATCCCCATGAATAGGCGGCGGTACGAGACCTCATCGGTCGGGATAGCTGTGCGGGGATTAAGGTAGGCCTCGACGGACTCGAGCGACGATGCCAGGATTGGGTATTTGTCGAGTGTCCGGATTGGGCGGCCTTGTGCTTGCAACCGTGTCTCGTACTTGCGGGGAATGGGAGGCGCCGGGATGACGTCAGGGGCCAGGCGAGGAGCGGCCGTCAGCGTCGGCGTGACTGATCGCGCCCGCTGCTTGCCTTTCGACTTCGCGGACTTTGGCTGCTTCGTATTGGAGGGACCCGGCATGGTGAAAGGAAAGGAAGAAAAGTTGGGGGCGTACCTAGCAGCACGACCCCGCCTTATAACAATTCAGTCTGTGCCGGTTGAACAGTTTGACGTGCTTCGAAGGTGCTTCGCAGAAAATAAGGTTTGCGCCGGGAAAGTTAAGGAAAGCTAAAAGACTGAATGCATCAGGGTACTGTCAGATGTGGTGCTGGTAGGCTAAACTTGCCTGCCGCGGCCCTATGAACTACTCAGTGCCCACAAGGAAAGATTACAATTACAAGGACCGGTGTAGCTTAGAACGGAAGGGACGGAGGGGGCGAAGCATGATAAGCGCCCGTACTAGAGATGAGGCTTCAACGATCGGATCGGTTTGATTTTGATGGCTGCGGAAGCGCAGTCAATCCGTTCAGTTGCTGCCGCGTGCCTGACGGTGCCGCTACCTGGGGATTCTCACATAAGACGGAACCGAGTAAGAGTGCGTCCCGACGTATACGCTACCAAGAATAGAAGTGAAGTTTGATGCGGCGCGACGGGATTCGGTCTCTAAGCGCCGGGCCAAAGACTAAGCTGTGTTTTCTCAAAGGCAAAGGAATAAAAGCCCTGCTGCTCTATACGCCGCGACTGAGGACAGTCGAAAGCTGGTTTGGGGGAGATGATACGACCGTGTTCGCTTTTTCGCGAATAGATACCAACTTTATTGAATATATTGTTCATTATTCAACTAAACGGTCGTGTCTATTAAATCTCTATGTGAAGAAACCCTGCTAGTTCTAAGATACCTCGCGCGGCGCGAAGGATAATTAAAGAGTACATTACTCTTGGGTTCACGAGAGTTGGAGTCTACTCGAGGACTGCTAACTTAGAGGCGCGCCCGCCATATACCCGAGATTAGGGTTTAGTAGGCCAGCCGGTTGGCGCCGCTTCAGATTAAANCGGCCTACCCTGCAGCTGAAANGACCCAGTTTNCATTACTAAAAGCTAGAGAGATATTTT
>JANBPK010000062.1:0-10152 GCA_027579435.1 Candolleomyces eurysporus | reverse complement strand
TTAGCGGATCGCTCATCAATTCTCGAAGCCACCGGCTGCTTCGTGGAGTCTTCTGCTTAGCGAATGTCAGGGCGAATTCCCTTGTAATATGCACAACTCCCTCCAGCATCGTACCTCGCCAGGTCAGGCATGCTGGTTAGACTTCGAATAATATGACTGTGTTTCAGATACGCTCGCGAGACCTTCGTGAACTTAAAGTGTCGTCGCCGAACCGTCTTACTCAACGTTCTTTCGTACTCTAGGGCGTCTGCTTAGTTGACAGTCAGGGATAACTCCAACTCTTATATTTCCCGTCCTTCAAGAAGATCTCTTTAATTATCTACGTCGATTCGCGAACTTTACGAATAGATTCGCGAATTTGAGAGGGTGTCTACGCAGACGGCGTATCATCGGTATCTATTATCATCTCTTCCCTTCTGCCCTCCATGTCATTCAGAGCCCCCCGGTTGCGGAGCAAACCCAAGACGACCACCGCTTCAGTTCCTGGCTGCCTGGAGGTCAAGTCCTCTTTGACATGCCAGATTTACGACCCGGCCATCATTGTATACCCACATATTGACATTCAAACAACCCAAGGAGCATTCGCGCAAGTTGCCAAACCCTCACAAGGAATCCCTGGCCCATCACACGCTCGCACCATATTTCTTTCCCCAAACCGAACACCAACACCACGCAAGAAGGAGGATAAACGGGTGGCTCAATGGAGACGCTGGGTTGAGCTTATTGAGACTCTCATTCCTGAGTATCTTCACCTCTTGCGGTTAACAGACAACTTGAAGACTCGACCAGATGTTGTACCTACCCCCTGCAGATGTCAAGGAGGACAAATGCGAGAAATTACCTGTGTCAGTTTCAATGGTGTGTTTGTGACAGTGATATCTGGTTTCCTTCATAACTAACAACCCTCTAGAGTCTGCTATGATCAGTGTTTGCAGTTGCTCCCCTGCCATGTCGCTGGTCAAGCTCGGTTACTTTCCATCAGCACCACTGCGACCATCGTTTGCTGTCAATCTCCATATGCTCCGATTTGTCTTGGAGCTTCATCACCGTTCCTCCCCGAATATTACTGCATGGTCCTCAACTCTTGAATTTTCCCTCCGCCAGCAAAACTATTTGATAAGTGGGCAAGACACGGTTCGCCGCAAATTCTCAAAGGCCTTGCAGTATTATGGCTATCTGGTAGCGCGGACCAGCCAGTATATTCGAAATCAAATGATGTCTATCAAGGTTTCGTCACTGGGGTCGGTGGAGGTGGTCAACGACACGGAGGAAGATGATGCAGGTTGGGTTGATGAATCTTTCAATGATCATCTGCGCCGCTGTTGCCCATTGTGCTTTGGAAACTCACAACTGGATGATTCCAACTTGGGGTGCGTGCTAAATTGGCCTCCATGTTTCCAAGATGTACTGACGATTGGATAGGGTGGATCTTGTGGTCTGTCTTGATGCTTGCTTTGTCCAAAAGCGACGGAAGCCTTCACAAGGCTCTGGTTGTGATGCCCCCCTCTCTCACCCCTGTTCGGTCTTTCTCACAGAGTCGGAGGTTGGAGCAGCACAGCGATTGGTGGAGGCTGCACGGTTGGAGCGCTCTGGGAATGCTGCCTCCTCTGTCCCAAGTGAGGCTGATTCTTTGGAATCTGGCATGAAAGTCCCAACTACCATCCTAGATGCCTGCATGGAGTCGTTTACAGCTGCTGATGAGACTCGCACAAAGGCCAGCACCCAGTTTTTTGCAGATACAGGTCTCATGGCCTTGCTCTGTTGCCATGATCAAGTTTTATGGTTGGCAAATATGACAACACCTGGGGAGCGCCAGTTCTATGCACTTGCACTAATCATCAAGTTGTTCAAGAACCTTCCCAGCAATACTCATGTCGGGATTCTCTATGATATTGCCTGTCAACTTGACCGGAGCTGCCACAAGTGGAGTCTTCTACCCAATTACCTTGAGCGCATTGTATGGGGTGTCTCAATCTTCCATGCTTATGGTCACCAATGGCCATGCCAACTTGTATATCACCCACGAAAACGTGTGGGGTTTGGGTTGTCGGATGGTGAGGGGTGTGAGCGCTTTTGGAGTTCAATTCAGAATCTTGTTCCTACACTCAGGGTTTCAGGAGTATGTATCAGTCTTATTGTTCAATAAATGATCTGCTAATATGTGCTACTTAGTATCACTCAGGCCTATTTCAACTAGACTTGCAGGTTGACTTTCTGCGGACCCAGTCCCTTCTGCAAATGGGAAAATGGCTGGCACGCAAGTCGATTAGTTGCCAAGAGAAGGAAGCCATAGCGACTGCCGCTTTGAATGAAAGCCCTTATACAGTGGATGCTCTTCAGGAACACTGGGCTGCACAAGTATGCTCCCAGACTCAGCCACTGCCTCGTGCTTCAACTACATTGGCAAAAAGCTCAATCAAGGCTATATTGGATATGAAGGACTATGTGAAGGCACTTCAAGTGGAGACTGGGAAAGTGGATAGTCTGCTGGGAAAGGGTGAGGGGGATATTGATGAGCTTTTAAGTTCACGTCTGGAGTTGGTTTCAAAGAAGGAGGAGGTAGAGGCTCAGATTATCAGAAAGCAGCAGGAGTTGGGCGTTTCAGATGCAGCAGATCTGCGAAAACTTCTCAACAACAAATATCTTCAAGTTTGTATGCAAGCCAAGGCCCTGAAGACCTGGATTCAAGCTAAGCTTCGTAACCGGAAGTTTGAATTGGAACGGCTTAATCGGGTTTATCATCAGGCCTCAGCATCAGGTGAGTAAACTTCTTTTTTCAGAGACCTCTGATTAACCAGTCATTTAGAGCGCCGCTTGAAGAACCATGTTGAGGGCCAGTTTAGCCGGTCGCAGCCTAATCTCCTCGATCTCGTAAAAAGCTACAACTCTCTTTGTGTTGAGATTGAAAAGTTGATTGGATCACATCATGCCCCTCCCCATGCTGTTGCCCCAAAGCAACTCGAACGAGAAGGCCTTTTTTCCTTGGATGTTGATGATGCTATTTGGGATGATCATGGCCTGGATGATCATACCCAGGAGATACCTTTGTGGCTGGGCAATCAACAGGTAAAGGATGGTATAAAGGCTTTTCTTATGAAGAGCAGGTGTGAAGAAGAGCAGCAGTATCTGCAGCGGGAAGTTGAGGGACTGGTTAAATGGTTTATGGAGGAGTGGAACTTGATTGAAGTTAGCCTCAACTATACTGGTGAGTGGTTGGTTCTCAGCTATTGTCTGATGATTACTGACATTGATATAGGCGATGAGGACCTGTTGTACCACCTTGAACGGCAGCGAACTGAGTTCCTTAACTTGGGCTCAACCTGGCGTAAACATCTCAATCAGCCAAAGGTCAATCTTGATATACCTGCTACTTGGGGCCCAACAGATGAAGAGTTCAACTCTCAAGCACAGAAGACAGGCAATGTTGCAGCTGATTCAGAGTCAGACAGTGGACTCTCTGATATCAGTGTTGATGGTTTGGCAGATGATCTCTTACAAGTTTTTGAATCCTTGCCATTGACAATTGATGATGGAACAGGGCTGGGAGATGGAAGTGATGATCTGTTTTACAGTGGAATGCAAGGATCACCAAAGAAACGAGCCTGTCATCTTAGTGATATGTAGTAACTCTGGACTCTGCTGTAGCAATATCTTCAATATAGATAACATTAAGTGAATGTGATATGAATGTGCAGGAAAGTTAGAAATGCTTTTGAAATACTTCCCATAGCATTGTTGGACAGTTGGACATGTTTGTGGTGACTGGACAGAGTCTTATATGTGGATATGTCCACTGGACATAAAGGAAAAGCATTTTATATCTGGATATGTTTGGACAGATATTTGATGGACACATTTGCAGCTGTAGTTGGACATATGGACACAACTGTAGTGCCTAGAACTCACAGTAGAGATGGAAGGTACTTATAGCATCATGGGTGCACTGTAATGCTAGCTAGACACAAACTGGACACAGATATAACCAGAGTTTGGACAGGGACCCCTGGCACCTTGTGACATGTCACACTGGACATGGACAATGGTTGGACTTATGGACATGAATGCAACACACTTGTCCATAGCTGGAAATGTTGCCCAAGCAGGACATGGAAACCCTGGATATATCCAGGATAGGACATGACCACTGGAAGGCTTGTGCTTAGGCTTTGTGGATTCAAGTTTTTGTTGGCTAAGAGGTGGTCATATCCAGGTGACTAAGGTGCCTAAAATCATGAGCGCCATTGCCACTTACTCTCCCACTCAACCTGAACTCCATTTGACCCTACCTCACGACCATGCAAATTCCATCCTATCCACCTCCCCCTTTTCTTACCGGCTCGACGATGAGTTCGACTTCATGGAAGTTCTCCCTGCTCAGAATGGGGAGGAACCGAAGGTCGCGTTGGACGCTTCCTTAGTCACAGCCATCACCTGGGCCACTACATGCACGAAGCAACTGATGAATCGCGCTACCGCCGGACAAGGTGAGAAGGAAATCTTGTTAGGTGTGGAAAAATGGATTGCTAACAAGCCGGTCATCCAGTACCTTCCGTCGCGATTAACGCCCCCATCCCGCAATATATGTTCCAGAACTTGGGAATGGACAAACCTCGTCTTGCTCTCTTACTCGAAAATACCAGCATCAATCCGCTTCTCAATATAGGTGGCAAGGATCAACTCAAGAGGATGTTTCGCTCTCTCCAGCAGGTCGGACAAGAAGCGATCGACTGGATCGTCGAGGCACGCTGGCAAAGTCTTTTATTAGGCGAACGGTCCTTATGGGATTGGGAGGATCCGAGGGTCCTTCCCCGCTTGGGTCCTATCGTTGGAGATCCTCGTTTGACGAGTCCCCCCNTCCTCTCCTACTTCAAGCACCGATGGCGAAGGGAGCGACACTGGCGCAACCGTCTACACGACCCCACCAAACTCGCCTACCCTTCCATTCTCCGATCAAGGCATGACGACCCCTGCCGAACTTCAGGGGGACGTGGATCTTCTTCTGCAGATGGTTTTACATCCTACTGCCTCCCGTTATGTCCGATGATACCCTGGAACAAGCGTCTTTGACGGTTGCGCCTTTGCCAACAATGGATATGTCACTTCCGACGATGAAGACGATGCCATGGACGTAGATTTCGACTAGTCGAAGGCTCGGTTGCTGGGGGGGGGTATATGTTATGGATCAGCTGGTTTTCTTCTCCTTTCCCGATCTGTCTCCCTCCCTACTCTTACCTAGCACACTCGCCTTCTCCTAGCATACTTACCCTTTTTCTTTTCATGAATATTTTCAATTTCTTTTAAGTTTGATTGAATTAACTTTGATTACTATTAACTTTACAAAAGCTCTCAAAAAAGACATCTTTCTTCGAGTACTTGTATTACTAGAATGCTTTTGTTTTATAGTGAACTTTGCATGTTGTTTCGAACAAGCTTCAATCAAATCCAAGCACAAAGGTAAGTGATCCAAAGTCTCGGAACTCCGGATCACCAATTACCCAAGATAATGGTCAGGTATCAAGAAGTCACTCAAATCATTCTTCGAGCCTTCTCAGCAAAACTATTCACTTCGGAAGATTCCCACTATTATCAGGAACCTTCTCAATCTTTCTCTATTAATCTTTTATTTGCTTTTGACTTCTAGATAAAAGTATTGGAACTATGTATATAAGGATCAGTCCGAAATGTAATAAAAGGAACTTCTACAACTCATTTACCAATTATAGTATTGCGCATTGCTTCGCGCTGTGCTAACTCTCTTTGCTAACGCGTCACCCTAGCTCAGAGATTACTCTATACTTGTGAACTTAGTTGTAACGGTTATTTACGCCTTCAAATAACGTGTTTGATTACTCGAATATCAGCTAAAGTACACCCTTGTTAGCCCGTGTATTCAGCGGAATACACCAGCGTGTAAGGACACTCAGCTACCCTTAACAAAGGGGCAACATGAACGCATACAGGAGTTAGTAGCTGAGTTGGCAACCCGCCAAGTCTGGCCCCTGATGGAAAGGTTGGAGCGGGCTACATGGATGTTTTTGTAAGTCTGATGATAGATTGACATGGCGGCATCACAAACTTCTGGTGGGAGGGGTGCTAAGATTTCTGCTGGGGTTTTCTGTCCCAGTTGTCAGCTCCTGGATAACCAAGGAGGGCGGGTACACACCTTGGTTTGTATTACCTTGGTTTTCAATGCCGGTGTTTGGTGTGGTGTTTTGAGCCAATGTGTGTTGGCGGGATTCTGCACTCAGGATACGTTCAGCAGGGATCAGTGTAGGACTCGTGTGGCTGGCGTTCTTGCAATTGTGCTCGTCGCGCCCTACTGGGTGGGTCATAAAATAATCATCAGCATTGACAAAGGATACACCTGTAGACCCACCAGTGTTTTCATTGTTAGTTGCTAAGATCAAGGGTTGGTTAACTATATACAAGCGAGATCACAACACAAACCTCTAGCTGAAACCTTGGTGGTTTCATATTCATCATTGGTAGTTCCCTCTGGATATTCGCGCAGAACTGGTTTCACATTAATTTTGCAGAGCAATGAGATAGGCAAAAAAAGACTTGCGCTCCATTGGGGGCATGGAGGGAGACCACGCAATATCAGAGGCATTGCCGGTGAAAGTGGTAGGATGGATATCCCGAAACATTGGCCAATTGTGAACCCAATCCCTTGTCAATGGGTCTCTTGTCTCTAGCCAGTGCTGATGGTTAACCAATAGGCGCCTGATTGCTTGCTGCCAAAGTTGAGATGGATGAACGTTGGGGGTGACATTGCCGGTGATGAGATTGGTGCTGCCAAGCTCAGAACACACACACAAAACCACCAACCACAACCTATATACAGGCGGTGTACAGGCATGCGGTGTGAGAGTCAGGCTGCACGAAGTCAAAGTGCAAGTTTGTGGGGGTTATTGAGTGAATTAAGAATACTAAGTTCTCAAGTTCTCTCTTAGATACACTCCACAGAACTAGAAGTACCCTAATGTACAGCTAGTGAGATTCCTATTCCCAAGTAGTCAAACCTTATGACCGCTTAAGTTCCTAAGTTCCAAGATAAACTGATAGTTCATGCCGTGTGAAGTATGAGCAGAAAAACTTGATAGATTCACTGATAAACGCAAGTAAAGATAAAAAAACCAATGATACAATGATGCTGCTCGAGTCAGTAGTTAGTGTGTATATATACTACTTTGAGCCACGTAAAAATAGATAGAGAGACACATATGATAGACAAGTTCATAGCCAATAATAAGAATCCAAGCAAAAGATAAAGAGAAAATAGAACTGGATATCGGTAGAGGCTGTGCCAAGATTGTAGCCGCACGAGTCAGGTGCGCCTCTGAACGCCAAATTTAGATCACCATCTCCTTTCTGGTGAAGCTGCATGAGATGCCGACTGATGATCAAGGGTGGATGGGCATCCTTGCTCCGCGTCCCCTACCCCCATTGCCATCCTCAAGCCGGTTGGGTAGGTACAGTTGCCTCGTGTGGAGTCAGCTGCACCTTTTCCCTGATACCAGTGGTCAGTCTAGTCATTTCCTTGACTCAGAACTTGAGCCGCTTCAGAACTCACGCTGTGTCAGAGTTTATAACAGCCACCAAGCCGCGCCACCAGCTATGGACTTCGTCGTTTCGAAAGACCACTCGTGCTGCTCCAGCACTTGTACTCGATTAATGTGAAGCCGCCTGATTCCTAGACCCTCTGTTCATGCTGCCTGAATGTCCTGGCAGTTGCATGTAAAAGGTATAAGACTTTCTGAAGCCGCTTGAGTTGAGCCACCTGACTTTTAGCACAGCGTCAGCTCAAGTAGCTCCTCCGGTCAGGGTATAATACAACTGGGGCGGCTTCAAGTTGACAGCCTCGTGTAGCTTCAACCCTTGTGTCCCTAGAGTCGTAGTACTAACTCTTTTCCTTCTCAAGCCGCGCGAACCTTATCGATAGCGTAGTTATCCTTATACTTAGAGACTCAGACTGCATCAACTTTGTAGTTTATTATTGCAAAAATCGAACTTATATTTGCTAAAACAGACGTGGTCGTATCACCGGTCAGCACTTGGTTTGGTTGCTGATCCTGTGTGATGTCGTCAACCTCGGTGGGAAACTCGGTGTTCAAGGTCAGGTTTTGCTCACCAATGTTTGGGCCAAGGGTTAGGTAGGAAGTATCTATATCAAGATTAGTTATGCTTCAAGGGCCTTGGACCGGCGAATCAGACATACAGAGACTTGTGATATCCACTGGCAGCAAAGTCGCTGGAGATATTTCATAAGCGGAAATGCCATAAATGTCATTGATCTTCTCATGAACTTGATAAGGAAAGAAAGCATACAGCTTGCAGCAAGACTTGTGAGTGGGGAGTTAAACATGTCACTCATGATGATGTTGAACACTGTCAGTGCTCAGGTTTGAAGTTTTTCCAGCATCATGTGATTCAGGCAGCCGAACTTGAATCTTAAAATTTGTAAATCACGCTTCAATAGGAAACCACATCTTGTCTCTCTCTTTTATCATCTCAAACCATGCCCAGGAACAATGGCTGACCTCTCCAGCAACATCCACAAGTTGGAACTTGCTCTCTTTGATTCCAGCGAGCGAACCGACAAGCAGCTTTTCCAAGAAGAAGGGCAGCAGGCAGTAAGTCAATTACTACTGTCAAAATCCACACTAGACTCGTTTGGATCTACAGGAGGTTGTGATTTGCCAATTGCGGGAGGCAAATAAAAATGAAAAACGTAAAACCATGGGCCTGGTGATATCAGGGTTTTGCAGCAAATATTTTGACATGCGGAAAGCCATCTGGGATGGCTCAGAGATCAAGTTTTGTTGTGGATGGGAGGTAAGCACAAAGCATACTTCAGTGATTCTGAATTTCTGATTGCCAGGGGATCTTTCTGGCAATCAGCTAGGACCTGCTGCAGATGTAAAGACAGCAGGTTCCAAAGGCAAGGCACCTGAACGGCCTGCTCAAAAGCTGCCAAAGATTGACTTGAACAACCCACCCCGGCGAGATAAGGTGAGTATTGGCAGCTATTTTAACACAAAATGGCCGGGTACATGGAAGCAGGATCCCCTTGATCCAAGGACCAAAACCTCGGTAGAGCAGCCTGTTGCCCCCAGCCCCAAAACCCTTGCAGAGCAGCCCATCAAGGTATGTTAACATTTAGTCAAGGGCCTCAGGTGCTGATTCTTATGAAATCAAAGCCAAAAGCAGGGTTGTCTAAAANGGCCGGTGACATCCAGCTCAAAAACACTGGCTGCCTCCACCTCTCAGGTAAGAAGCCCATTTATTTGACTAAATTTCCATGTTTCTAACCAAGCCAGACCACAAAACCCTCTAAACCCTCAAAGCCCTCAGCAGCTTCAAAAATCCCGGTGATGTGCAGGTAGCAAACTAGGGCTCTCTAACCAACAAAACTATAGAACTCAAACACACACACACAACCACAATAACACAACACACCAAATACCTTTGTGAAGATAAAGGCGGGCAAGGGGTATAGGTAAAAGCTCTAAGTCAAGTCGACAGAGGCTTCTAGAACTCTTCTTGTACAATCGCAAGTTTGAGGGGGAGCTAAGGCTCAACCAGAAACAATAGAAATGCTTCACAAAGTGACTTCGCTAACACACGGTAAGGTTCGAGATACGACGGATAACTTTGTGAACAGAGAACACGGTCTCGAGCAACTTTAATGCAAGAACGATTTGATAATATGCAAGCAACACAACTCTGATTGACTTCACAAACTTAAACACTCTTTTCTCGATAACAGATGGCTCTTGTAGATTCCTNGGGAACATGGTCCCGACGCGAAATACAAACGCTAGCTGCCCGCTGANTACGACCGTGTTCGCATTTTCGCGAATAAATACCAATCTTATTGAATATACTGTTCATCATTCAATTAAACGGTCGTGTCTATTAAAATCTCTAGGTTACGAAACCCTTCCAGTACTAAGATAACTCGCGCGGCGTGAAGGATAATTAAAGAGTATGTTACTCTTGGGTACACGAGAGGTGGGGTCTACTCGAGGACTGCCAACCTAGAGGCACGCCCGCCATATACCCGAGATTAGGGTTTAGTAGGCCAGCCAGCTGGCGCCGCTTTAGATCAAACGGCCTACCCTGCAGCTGAAAGACCCAGTTTCATTACTG
>JANBPK010000061.1:0-18336 GCA_027579435.1 Candolleomyces eurysporus | reverse complement strand
GGACAGAAGGGAAGGATGCGAGCAGTGACGCGTGACGGCGGGCAGAGGGGACGCGAAGCAAGAGCAGCAGACAGTCGGGATGAGGGTATTCCTTTCCAACTATTTCTGCCTTAACGCGAGCTGTACGTTCGGTACGCGCACGCACATTTTTGTCCACCATCCTCTGGAGTTAACCAACGACGTTAAAATTGGAAGACAGGCCCCAAGAGTCGTCAAGATCCAGCTTTGTCGAGGCAACCTTCGTTTCAACGAGATGATATTCTCAACAACATACATCACGACGGGAAGATTCCTGGTGTGGTACGCTTAGCGTGCCATGAACGATTGCCTTCCATTGTCCCAGGGAGGGAGCAGTTGCGCTTGGGGCTGGAGCAGCGGGGAAGCCCATTTATGTCGATCAAGACCCCTCGGCAGATGCTCATGGTCGCATACGACGCGCCTGAGAGTGAATTGTGCCTTTTTACTTCAGCCGAATTGAAACCTACTCACTCCAGTTACTCGCATCCTCCACAACGAGCGCAATGTGATCCACCGGGACGTGAGTAAGGGAAATATTCTTTTCGTCGCTCCCCCCGGCACACCAGACTTTACTTCTCCTGCCGAGACAGGTCAGACTCCCCATCCGTTCGTCCACCCGTCAAACCTGATGAAAATCCCTCTTCCCCTTCAACTGTTGACACGCAGGGCGATGCTCGGCCGACCGAGATGACCAGTCACAGCTCCGACCCTCTTCCCGCTGGTTCACTTGTCGACGAATATCCTCCTCCCTCAACAAGCGCTACTTTGCGTAACGAGACTGCTCAAGAGGAGCTCTGTTCGAGGCCGGGTGCTTCTGTGGACGCTGTGGAAGAAGAGAGCGCGAAGCAGGATGAGAAATATGGTTTCATTGCGTTTTTACTGGGACACAGGTATATGAATGTAGCTCCCTCGTTCCAACCTATTCTGAAACCACGTTTAGTCCTGATCGGGAGGAGACGTCCACGCTCATTATCGATTTCAATCGCAGTGAAAATATCGAAGGCGAGGCGAGAACTGAAAAGCATCCGCATGATCGAACGGTTGGTGTTTAGTCAATTCAATGCAAGTACATATCCCACTTTGACGTGCCTCATTAGGGAACTCCGATATTCATTGCTAGAGCAATTGAAGCAGGGAAGCCAAGGCCCCTTCAGCACAATAAACGTTTATTTCTGGAAAATATCCCCACAGCACATCCCTTGTATCAGAAGCAATTTCCGAAGCGTTGCGAGGATTTTCGTGCTTGCGAACAAGACAAGTGTGTTATCACCACCGATGCCGAAGGTCAGCGCAAAGACCATACTGCGCCTCGGGAGTCCAGACATTCGCTTCATCATGAAGCGGAGTCCATATTTTGGCTGGTTCTCTACTGGATAGTATTAGCCAAGCCCGCAGACGTCGCCAACGAGGCTGCTCCCCTCCCAAACGAGCACAGTGCAGAGCAAGTTGCGCCCCCCNTCCCTTTCAGAAGACCTCATTCCTCACTACATTCGGGCGATGCTTTCATCCATCCACTGCCGAGACAGCTTTTGTACCGGGTTCATGTTCAGTGCTGAATGCCTTCATTCCAGTTATCGACCTCTCTCGCTGTTGATCGAAGACATGGCACAGCACCTGAAAGTGGACCCCTACTGGTTCAGTGCTGATGATCCCAGGTCCGGTCCCCAGTACATTCATAAATGCTTCCAGCGCATTATCTTCGATTTCCTCATCAACAACTTTGATGAGCCATTTATGGTCTGCAAGACTTCCGACACTGGTCGTACTGTTCGTACTGTCCGCGAAGAACCTACCACACCCTCCCTTTCGATAACCACCTTGGAATCAGAGTTTGTCCTTCCCTATCTCCTTGATGGTGAGGAAGCGCGTCACAGAACCATCCCTTTCAACGTTCCACCCTATCCGACAACCTTCACGATTCCACGGGCTAGGAGTGCATCCATGAATGCAGACGAGGCCAGTGTTTTCCGTCTCTACAAAGCCTCTCGCGTTAGGCTGATATTATCGCTCCAGCGTCCCGCGAAGCGTGCACGTATCCCCGATTCGGGCACGTCAACTAATCAAGTACTGCCAAGCACACCTATGTTGGTGCCGGTAGAGAAAGAGGTTCAAGTGGTACGTCTGTCCGCACCAGCTTCGTATAAGGCGTAACATGCCGTGCTCATGATGGAATGGCGCTTCAGATACGATGATGCATATCTCACTGGATCGTCGACGCTTTCTTGGGCGATGACCGAGATTCCTTGGGTCGAAATTTCAGATTTTAATGTCGCGGCTCTAAGTTCTAGTGGGGTAATCTTTTGTGTTTGCTCTCGGGAGGTCTAGGAGATTTTTTGATAAATATGGATCGTGTCGCTCCTTTCTCTGTCTTTTTTTTCAATTGCGAGAGACGGACTTCGGCCTTTTCATACTTTCTTTTCCATCCAAGCTCTAGAGAGCGGTGGAATTCAATGAATCTCTAACCTCTCCATCCTGGTGTTCAACCAGGCAGCGGAATTTAACATGTTTGTGAGTTTTCTTGCTTCTTCCGTGGTAAATCTCAACCAATTTTGACTTCTTGCTTCCTCTTTCATCCAAGCATTGAAGTTGCCATTAGTAACCCAGCGTGCAATTTGACCCATGCTGTCGCGTCCTCTCCCCCTATTTCGACTATAACTAATGCCTCCGCCATCCTGTACAATAAAGGACAGTGGTCACGTCAGATTCAAACTCCCAAATACCGCGACGCTCGCTAATATGGCGGGCATGTCTCTCTAAACGGTCGTGGCTCGCGTGGAAAGCGCTGAGCGACAGCTCCCGCAAGGTATGTAAAAACATCGAATTAGTGGTCGCTCGAGGTGATATGGAAATGGTGAAAGTCCAAGGGAGCCTTCACGGAGGGCGGCGACACGGGGGCAATCACGGAGTTGTACTGTGTAGGCCAATATCGGCAAGAGGATTCGGTACTCGGTGGCCGTGGACGAAATCTCTCCTTGTTCCAAACTAAACTTTAATAGCATGCTAAAGACTAAGGTCAATATATACAATATCAATAAATACCAGGTGCACTCGAGAAACCACGAGCGACAGAACATCTAAGCATTCAAGTTGCCACTAGTAACCCATTGTGTAGTTTGATCCATGCTGCCGGTTCCTCTCCCCCTATTACGACTATACCTAACGCCTCCGCCATGGCGATATATCGGGAGAAGCGAGTTGTCCCCGCCTTCTTGTATACGTCTGGGTCCTTTTTCACGAGCTTGGCGCCAATGTATCCACGGATTGGACATTCCACTCCCTCATCTCGAGCTTCTCGCAAAACTTGTGCGAGCGGTATAAACTCTGGTGGCATCTCTGGGAGGGTCAGTTTTATCCATGCTTCCCCGCCCTTTCCCCCTGTTTCGATTACACCCGACGACTCCGCCATAGTTATATATTCGGCGAAGCGAGTTACTCTTGCCCTCTTGTACACTTGTGGATCCTTTTCTACGAGCTTGGCGCCAAGGTATGAACGGACGGGATGCTCCATTCCTTCATCTCGAGCTTCTCGCAGGACTTGTGTAAGTGGTTGAAACACTCCTTCTGCAAACATCTCGGCGTCACTCATTGAAATCTGGTCCGGTAGAGATTCTGTGGTTGTGGAGTTGAGCGAGGGTTGAGGTAATATGGCTGGCGATGCTAAGAAGGACCTGAGATGTAGAGTTATCCAAGATACATCGCGCTATTTTACGCACCTATACTCGAAGCAGGCAATTGACCAGCATCTTTGATGGTGACTCCAGACTTCACCGGAGATGTCTCGAGTCCACGAGCAACTACACCGGGCAATGGTGGATCGAGAACGACTCGGTCCTCGTTATGTTGAGAACCATCACTGGAAGCCGAGGTCGTATCTACTTCGGAGAGAGATACGGCGCCTTTGGTTGCTGGAGTTGCTGACTTGGCCTTGGGGCGTTCCAATTCTACTTTTTCTTTCTTGAAAATAGCAGGAGTACTGGGAACAGCCGGAGTCGGGAGATGATCTTCCTGTGTGCCTTCAACGTCATTGTCGAAACGACTATATTGGGATGGCAAGGAAAGCGATGAGGGATCCACCATGGGCATACGACTTGAACCACTGGGTAGTGCACTACCACTGGATGTAGCAGAATTTGACTTCGCGTTCCTCGCTTTCGAGCTGGAGCCTGATGAAGCGTCTGTCCCACCCAGGACCTCTGCATTCCAATCAAAGCAGAGCGATGCTTGTTCAACGAGGTCCGCCTTCGTCTGGGGAGGCGCGACAATGACGATGTGATAACCTCGAAGACGAAGAAGAGACACTGAATATGCGAGAGATGGATCTGCAGAAATGAGGACGAGGACTGTCGAAGCTGTTGGCCGGTCAAGAGCGTAGGCAAGCATGTCCGCTACCATGTTTCGATTGTGTGTTCGGAATTGTGAAAAATGTTGTCAAAGAGTATAGAAGATCAACTAACCAATAAGCATCTTGTCTGCAATATCTTTCCGTCCAGGGACATCTGTCAGGGATACACCCGATGACTGCATCTGGGAACGAAGAAGAGGCCCCGGACAGTCAGGATCAGTCGGGGCATACTCCGACAGCGAAAGGTAGGCCTTGAAGTATCTAACATCCCCAAGACGTATTGCCAATGAGCGAATGTTTCGGACGACCGTATAGCCAGCTAGCTTGCTTGGAACAAAACAACTGCCTGATGAGCATGAGGTGAGCACGGGGTTCGACGAGAAGCAGTGAGCAAAGCCAACCATAGTCCCAGAAGATTGCAACTTCGTTTCTGTCTATCAGCATCAATGGTTTAATCTGTCTGTCTGAGACAGAATATACCAGCTTGAGGATGGTAGACGACTCAAATACTGTGATGACAGTCGACAATAGAGCAGGGAAGTTGAACTCGGAGCCTTGGACAGCGAACTCGGAGCTTGGACAGCCAAACACAGCCATCCGCTACTCTATTTTTGATCCGGTTGATCGGCGATGTGAAAGGGGTATTCCAACGTAGAGAAGGTGCACATTCTCCTCCCGGATTATAGACTCAAGGAGAGAATATCTATCCGATGGCCTGTAACGCACTTCTTGTAACTCAATTTCTCCAGATATTGACCCCACTCTAGGTATTACTATGACAAAACCAGGCATTTTCGCAATGAACACAACATCCACAATCCGCCTTTCGTCCATGTTTGAAAAGCTGAAATCGCTCCTAACCCTTGGAACACCCTCCTAACTCCTGGATTCCTTCTTTTCCTTCCTCGAGTTGGCTCTCTCTGAATATCCCTTCTCGCCCCTTCTTCGTCTCCCCTTGAGGTGCTAGTCCACGTACACGATGGACCTCGTCTTCCTCTACAAAAACCTCCTCGACACACCCGTAACCGACGTCGACGGTAACATCGCCTACGAAATCAGAACGGCCAGGCCTTCAGGTAGCTTGATTCCAGTAACACGCATCAGCCGTGTTAAAGGTCTCTCTGTCACAATGCCTGGCCGCGGACCAAAGCGTTCCATCCTAAAGGAGAAACTCGCCGAGATTCACTGGAAGGGTATCAGCACCCCTACCCGAGTCCACAGTCCCTACTTGGGAGAAGATACGGTCGAGAGAGGCGTTGAGCCTCATACGTTTCTCAAACGTCGCAACCCGCTCAGTCTGTAAGTACCCCGAGATTCTCCTAAAGACGTTGCAGCTTTGAGACTGACCCCTCGTACCAAGATCCCAAAGATGTTTCTTCTTCGTTGGTAACGATGGCATAAAGTACCGCTGGAAGACTATAGAAACCCTAGGAGCCATCGTACGCATCCTTTTATTCCCCCCCCCCAGAACGCGCCTTTTCTCATCCAGCTCCCACATATGTAGCTCACCCGCGACGGCGAAGAAGTCGCCCGCTGCACCAGACGAACCGTCGGGGACGGTATGTTCCTCGGCGAAACCAAATTCGTCCTCCGAATTAAGCCGGGTTGCGAAACGCTAACGCTGGACGTTGGCATGATGATCTTGACATTCCTCATCGTGGACCACAAACGCCAGCAGAAGGAAATCGGGCCATTGAATAGATGGGCAACGATCCATGATGAGGATCCTGGAGAAGCAGAGGCGTCTGGAGAAGGTGAACATGGGCAGTCAGAGGGAGGTTGAACGTTGAACGGTTCGGTACTAGCAACGATAGGCGCATTCGTCAAGGACACTCGTATGGATTTTTGGGTCAATGTTCAAATTAAAACGTTGGGGCATAATACAGATTAAGGGTATATCTCATGAAAAGATTCACGTATAAATAACGAGGTGAAAAGCGTTTTCCGAAATCGAGAAAATCAAGCATAGTCAAGATGGCGCTGGACACGATGAAAATGGTCCTAAGATTCTTTCACCCAACGAGGCGCAGGAGCCTGACACATATATCTGGACATGAGAAATAACGTCAGTTCACAACCACCCAATGGACGATCCAGACTGGACGTACCCAACAGTCGCACCATAGCCCTTCTCCCTCTCAACCCGAATGTCGAACATAATAGCTCCCGACCGCTCGTCGAATTCAACATGGCACCAATTTCGACGGCCCATGATAAATCGTTGCTTGCGACTCTGCCCATTAGGTTCCGTGGCGAAGATAGGCAGCTGAGATACAGCAACCGAAAGTCAATGACTGACGAGTGAGAGAGGACAGAAGGATACGGACCATATTCTCGTCAGTCTCTGTACTATGTAGCGTCTTGTGCACTTTGCTAGCCAAGGAAGACACCATGGTTATCACTCCAGCAGGTCTGAGGAAGGACGAGAGAGAGCGAGTTAGAATACAATCTCGTAAGCCTTAAATCTATATAGACAACTCACGGTGGCGTGTTGACAATCGCACTAGTAACCACGTTAAGCATGTAACGATGATCCTGCTCGGGCGAAATCTCGGGTTTATTCTTTAGCTTGAGCGTTTTCAAGACGCCCACTGCTGCACAGTGAACATCCCCAGAAATAAAGGTGACTCGGATCTTCTTCGCCTTCGCAAAACCCTGCAGCTTTTCGATGAGCCAGTTGCGCTCTTTCTATCGAAGCATGTTATGTCAGCTACGGGTTCGCCGATACCAAAAATTGAGGAGGGCAAGTAAGCTTGTTTACCTTGTGGTTTCTTGCTGTCCAGTGGTCGTTCTAGGAGCAAAGAGTGAATCAATAATCCGAACAGAACAGCAGGTCAATTGAACAATCACGCACCAGATCATCAAGCAACTCCGCTTCGGCGTTGAATTTGTTGACAAACCCACTCAACCCCATCGTTCCATTTCTTCCCAGTGCAACGAGAGGGTTAAACTTTGAGTCCAACGCTTGCTCAAGGAACACCATGCGAGGGTAGGCAATGGGGATACCTACAGAAGGATCATGGTCAGCACGAAACCACCAATGAAAGTCTCACTCTGCACACTCACCAAGCTGCACGATGAGATGCTCAACATCAGACGGTATAGTCCTCATTCTGGCAAAGACTTTGTCATACTCCTCCTCACTGCATACTTGGTCCTTCTTCCGCTCAGCACTACCAGACAGACGTTGAGATGAGTCGCGGAAAGCCAAGGAATCGACATGTAAGGACATACCGGCAATCGAGCATCAGGATCCATTCTTTCGGTCCCAGTCTCGACAAGGACGAGTGACTTGGGTATGGAATGAAAGGACCCTCCTTTCCAAGAATCAGCGACTGGTAAACATGCTTTCCTGGTGCGTCGACAAGGCCATCGATTGCCGCTGCGGAATTCAACCAAAAGGTAATTCAGTCCACCGATCAAGTGAATGACAATCGTAAACGTACGATTGGTGAAACACTGGAATAGCAGGAAGAAGAAGTATCCTCTGGAACCAACACTTTGGAACACGTTAGTCAATTTAGGCTTAGAAGGGTGACAATATTTCGGGAGCGTTTGACTTACGCCTTGAAAACGGGAGCATTCTGAAGGTCGTCGGGATCTAATAATAGTCGTGTCAACTCAGGGTGCAAGACCGATACGGCCTTGTGGGACTAGACTCACAACTGCCAAAACCGTCGATCTGCACGAAGGAAACACGCTGTTCAACACCAGGCAAACGAAGAAGCGACGTTGTCACGTACCAAATCTAGGAAAACAGACAGATTGATTAGTGGACATGGACGGGCGACGAGCACGACGGGTTCATACCATGATCATCTGCAAACGGTAACGTCAATTCAAGCAGTCTGGCATGACGTTGTTCGGAATCACGTACCACACATGTTCAGCATAGGACTGGAGGAGAATGTATCGTCAAAACTGATATCAATGTCGAAGAGTAGAAGGACATACATGGAGCTATTAGCTCTTGCAAAGGCTCCGCTTCTAAAGTGTTGGCAATAGTGATTGAAGAAGAACCTGTCGATCGTGGACTCGATCTCGGGTGTCAAAGGATACGATTTCTTGTCCTCAGGTTTTGATTTTCTGACCCAGTCTTGCAGTTCTGGTTCGCGCATCAAGCTAAAGATTCCAACCACGTAAGAAGACAAGGTCTTTCGATCGAATAAAAAGGCGGACCTGTCGCAGTACAATTGGTCTCCACCACCAACTAAAACGTGGAACGGCTTCTCTGCATGCTTGGAAAGCAAATCCATCCACACAGGATCATAGCCCGACTTGAATCCCGGACCTCTAAAGTCATCAGGATTCACGCCAGCCGAAAAGCCATTGCACTGAAATCACGAGCATTAGCTTCCCCTCCAAAACGCCAATAGCAAACCACAATCTCACCGAATGCACCGCAAGCCTCATATTCTCCTTTCGCCCAGGAACATGGAATCCCATTTTCTGACCTCCATTAATGCTGTAGGTCACCGCCATCTCCCTCTCACCCAACGGAACCCGAATCAAAAACCTCCAAAACGTAAAGGTACCCCCGGGACCTCCATACACCCAGATCTCCTGGCCCGTCACGCTTTCCTTGCACGCGTTCGCTCCCAGCCCACTCCCATTCAGAATTCCATACCCACCCGGTCCGCCAAATGGGAACGAGGCAAAACCGGAGCCCGAGCCATTCGAAGCGGAGCTCTGAACAGGAAAACTGGTTCCAGACGGCGATGTTGGAAGGACCGTTGAATGCGGATCGGCAGGGTGAGGTCCCAAATCGAAATTGGGCACACCGTCCAACTGGTTCCACGACGGACTTCCGGACGTTGGGGTTGAACTACCATTGCCCACGTTGGAAGTGCGGCCGACTGATGAGCCAGATCGGTCCCTCGTTTTGCTGGGTGACAGTCCAACATTGGGAGGTGAAGACGGTTTGGGAGGGCCAAAGCTCGAGAAAGTGGTCGGCATGCTGCGGTCAGGGTCCCATTCGTAAATCAGCAATGGGAAGGGCTCGTAGAGAGACCCTGAGTCGGCCGCTTTGCAAAAAGAAAAAAANGTTAGGTTCTGGGCTGGATGCGCAGCTAAGAGCTGTTGAGGTGACGTACTAATGATCAGTGCAGCGCCGTGCCATATCCCATGCTCGTCGATAGTGTCAAACCTAGACGGGGGTTAATCAAGGTCGAGACGTGCAGTATCAGGCCATACCTCAAAAGGGGGCCACACATAAACTGGAGCGTCATATGAGAACAATTCAAACGGTGAACAACTAGCAAAGACGTACTTGTAGATGTGGTTGCATCCTTGCGACTCTTAGAATACGACTTCTTTCCACCGCCGTCATCTTCGTCAACTCCTTCGTCGAGACGATATTGCTACCAGCCAGAGTTTCACTCATAGCTGAAGACTCGCTCGGTTGAGCCGATCGTGGACCATGACTTGAGTAAGTTCCTGTGCTGGGCTCCTTTCTAAAGTTTGCAGACGGCGGAGAGGTAGGGCTTCCAAGTGGAGATGGGTACGGCGAACCATTCTTATCCTTTGGAGGAAGTGGTGGAGGAACCGGGGACGGAGGTGGGTGATAGTGGTGGTGCGCCAAAGGCGGGGATGTTGGCTCATGAGGCTGGAATCCGCCAATGAAGGACTCAGCCATAGGACCTATGGTCTCCGCTGGCATATAATGCCCGTCTGGCAGTCGATGCACATGCGCATAGGCGACATCTTCCTGTAGACGAAATGAATCACTGTTAGGAACGAACACTGGGAACGGGATCCGGCAACGCACTCTCTTTGCACGGCGTCCTGCATGCCAGCCTGCGTTATCCATTTATGCTGTCAATGAAGACGGTTGCCCGCGAAATTTCTCTGGTGTGAGATTGTTTCAAGAGTGGGGTCGAAGACAAGATTCTTGGACTTGTTCCGGTTCGTTATTTGAAGGCCTCGCTACGGATGCCGCGGCCGGTGATAGCGAGGATCTTGGCTGACGCAGGCACTTACCCGACCTGCTGGCACTTAATTCTTGGGTGCAGAGGAAGGGCAAGACAGACTTGGGGGTCCCAGCTGGCGGAGCGAAGTTGAGATGCGCGCGCGTTTATACAGCTATATGTTAGTTGTCGTCCTCACGCGACCGTGGCTGTGTGCCTTTGCGGGCGCTCAAAAAGCGACGGGAGAGTGGCAGTCTGACAAGGGTGGCTGAGGCCTGTGCAGGTCACGACAACATATCAGCGGCGGTGTTCAGAAAGAAGTTCATTGAGGTTGAAAACCTTCTCACAAGTGTCTGGCCGCAGTCAAGACTGCGCCAGTGTGTACTAGATCGTGGAAGCTTGGGAGTATCTCACTAGCTGTATATTAGCCGGAGCCGGGAAGGATGACAGCTGATTTGCAGAATTGGTAGTGGTGGGGAAAGGAAAAGAAACTCGAAGCTCCCATTCTCAGACTCTTCAGTGCTTGTTCGTCGAGCGCACCACAAAAAACTGACGTCATAGATATTGGTCGTACAATCCAGCATTCGGGATGACTTCCTAGTCACTGCAATAACATACGGTAAGACGGACGTCTCGGTTGAGTTCGGACGTGCCAGTGTACTGGAGTTATTCCCCGTGCATGGGTAAAATTATTGACCCATGAAGCATGTAACATGCACACCTCTCAAACACCCAGGGATGGTCTAAAATGAGTTATGAAGGTACTAGAGGCCCATAGTCGCGAAGCTCATGATTAAGGCCCATACAAGGATCGGTTTCTAATGGAAGGCGGTAGCGTGGAACATACCGAAGGTGTAATCCTGCGGTTCATATAGCACTCCCGAGTGTCAGTAAAAAAGCTATTAGAAGCGGCTTGGAGTCAGAAGACCTTGTAGTGCACTGATAAGAGCCATCTATCCATACTGTTACCTGGCCATACCAATACAGGATCTGTCCAACCAGCCACACCGCTGTAATGGAGGTATGATAGGACCTCATCCGACGACCCACTTGTGCGGCGTCTGGAATGCACATGGGAAACTGATCACATTTGAACAATGCCGCAATACCTATTGCCTCGACCAACATGCTTGGCCGGTAGACCGCGCATCGAGAATTTGCGAGTGTATTCAGGATAGGTAGACAACATACGCTCCAGCCACGATGCTCAACAGGAGCTGGATGTCCTTGTTCGCCGACCGGAATGGTAGCGTATCTGGCTCAGAGAAACGATAAAGTTCCGAGTTCTGAGAGAATCACAATCGATCGGGAGATGCACTGCGATATGAAAGCTGTTGGAATGAGACGTAAAACGAGTGAAGGCTTGGTCGGGCGTATGAAAGCTGTATTGCTGCTGGCTCCGAGTTGCCTTGAAAGGCGTTCTCGTCCGACGCTGATGTCAGCGAGATGTGAGATTGTTTGGCGCTGTTGTGGGGCAAGGACTGACGCGTCCAGGTCTCTTGGAGGACCGGAGCTTGATTTATTTTCTCTTTGCCTCCGCTTTCCTTCTTCCCTATATATACGCCCCTCCCCCGCCCCCTCCCCTCCGCTAGAAATCCGGCACCCTGGCGTGTCCGTCCTTATCTCCCTCGACCCTCCCAGCTTCAGCACTCAGCCCCTGTCCACCACCATGACTGAATACGACTATTCACCGGAGGCATGGGAACGCCACATTGCGACCCAGCAGCGTATAGCTCGCTGGGTCGACGGGACCCTCACCCAGGCCCCTTGCAACGCATTCACCCCCGCCACACCCCATGTCAACGCCCTCAAGCTCGAGAAGGAGAGGAAGCACAGACGAAAGGAGGAGGAAAGGCGGGCCTACTATGCCGATGCTGGGGACTCTGACGTTTCGGACGACTATGATTCTCGGTATGCCCGCTCCTCGCACAAATCACATCGCAAGACCCGCAGCACCAAAGAAACATCAAGTCATCGCTCTCCACGCAAAGACCGTTCCAGAGAACGGTACGACCGAGAGCGGGAGCGGCGGGACAGGCATCAAGACTATGATCGATCCTCAACAAGACACTACAAGCCAGAAAAGGCTCAGAAGGATATCGAGTATGTCTGGGTTGAGCGCGATACACCGTCGCCACCGAGCTCCACTCGACCTCGTTCATCCTCGCAGTCTGTGGCTTCGAAACCCCGTCCATCTCGTTCACACGCTGCACCCCAGCTCTCCCTCGATCTCCAGCCCTTCCCTCAAAGGCCCCAGGACCCATACTACTACCACAATCGGCATTCGCACTCGTCGCAGTCGTCGGCCACTACCCCCAACTCGGGGTCCACAACACACGGCATGTTTCCCGTGGGTCAGTTGCCGCACTCTGCGCCCGCCATCACAGGGCAGGCACCAGTCCTGGGAGCAACTCCCGCCAAGCCCATCCGCTCTCAGACGATGCCCTACGCATACCCTGGATATCAACAAGTCACTGACAAGAACGGTTACCCTGTGAATCGGCCAGTAGGCCCTCAACCCGTCGTTGTGCCCATTAGACCCAATATGACTGGCTCGAATAGCTACGGCAGCACTTTGACTTACGCTCCCGACCCATCAGTACGTTCTCTGACTCGTTGTTACCCGTATGATTCTGACGATTTTTTCCCCACCAGAAGCATAAGCAGTTACCATGGTCAACATACCAGTCCCCGTCGAAATCACAATCCTTGCTGAAGAGGATGTTCGGCTTCAAAGCTAAGAACTCCAACGAGTCTACTCCCCCACCTCAACCGTACTACCCTCCTCAATCTCGAGACGACAAAGAAGGAGGGTCCATGTTCCTTGGGGGAGGAAAGCGGATGACTCGAAAGCGGAGCATTAGCTTCTGATTCCTCTTCTAGTCATACCTCGCGATCTCGAGAACCTCCCTCCATGCGCAGGCCTGGAGGCGGAATCGACGGTGCAGGCGAGTTCCAGTATGCCTGCATGCAGGAACATGCTTCACTCGACTTGACCGCACTTCGACCCAAAGAGGACCGAGATTGATGCGAGGTTGGCACAGTACACCGAACTTGCTTCTGTTCGCGTCAGCGTACTGCAAAATTTTTTGTTACGACATGTTTCAATTGCTGGATGATGGCGCTATGATGCATCTGTTACGACGATGGCAGTCCCCCCNGTCAACCCCTTTTCCTTTTTGCGACACTTTCACCACCTCAATTCATTTTTGTGATTTGAGGTCCACGCTCCCACACGGCATTAATTTCAGTGATTCCGGGATACACACTTCACCTTTCACCTCCACCTTCTGTACTTTACACGTTGGCCGTGTGGTGATTCTCATTTCTTTCTTCGAACTTCTTCGACGTTATCTCTATGGATCGTGTTACTCGATCGTGCTGTATAGTTTTATACCCTCATCCCCCCTTCTTCTTTAAACCCCCTTTCTATATCGTTTCACGCTCTTCGTTCTTCGTTCTGCACTTGATCTATTTCTAACTTACAGGATGCACTTCTGTGCTCGTACACGCGGATATACATACCTATCTTTATTACGCATTCTCTATTTACATACAGCTGTTATTCTTTGCTTACTGACCATGTTCTCGCGATTTCCAGCCTCGGCCGTTAATTGACTTGGGGTTCTCTTCCCAAGTTCTTTCCCGGCCCTTTTACAATGCTACACCCTTGGATCTTCACCGATGCCGGTGTCACTCCCGATACCCACTGTCCGACACCCCATGACCATCTTTCCAGAGTAATCCAAACCTTGCGTTTGTCACGGGCGATACCCATCCGCGGTTCGACAACTACCGGTCTTTGCAATAGTCCCCGAGGGGCACGCAAGTCCGTCACCCTAGTCTCCCCCTCCTCACCTCATCCCGCTTGCAATCATCCTAACTGCACAACGCCTCCTCCACAACTCAAAAAATTTTCGTCATCCCAGCATCATCGCTATGGCAAATGGTTTTGTGGCGCTCCACTCGGTGCGAAACAGACTGGCCATTCATATCGACACACAACGCCGGGATTCGTCGCCGCCTCGTGGCGTCTGGTTGACCCACCAGCACGACCCATTCACCGAGTACTATTCAAGTGTCAATATTTCGACCACGAGATCCATTCACTCCCCCAAAGAATCAATGTGTGGCAGCCTTCTTGCTTTTCTGGATCTTCTTCGATTATGTCCTATCGCTCGGTGACTTCGGCCGCTCGGATCGATCGATGAGATTGTGGAGAAGAAGGGGAAGGCAGGCAACCTTGGCGAGCAGGATGAAGCGATAACCTCTCGCTTCCGACGTTTTTGGTAGTGGACGGCGGGTTATCACCGACTTGACTACGAGATCGTCTGCGTACGGCCCGCAATCCAGTGTGCAGTGTGCATCACTACCGCCGCTGAAGAGTCTGTCTCCTTTGGAGTCCGAGTCTTGCCGCCTTGCTCTAGTCTGGCCGACACGCGTTCTTGGCGTGCTGCGCACACCAGGACGTGTGTTCGATTTGGCCCCGAGTCAAGTCTGGAAATTAACTCACTCCTTGGTCGAAGGCAGTGTGTGGCTGCGGACCTACGTACGGTTGGGGATCGATCTCTATCCCAACTGACGTGCGGTGGAACTTGATTTGGTGGATGGTTTGCCCATTGGCGTGTGGAAAAAGTAGTTTATTCCCCATTTTCTACGCTTCCTTCTTGTTTCTTTTGGTTTCCCCTTTTCTTTCGAATCCGCTTTGCTTTGCCTGTTCTTGCTACGCTCTTGCCTAATGTTTCTCTCTTCCTTCGTATCGTCCCTTTTGGTGGTGATAGACGCCCACCTCTTTCTGTACATACATGGTTCTGGTTTTGCCTTTTTGCTTCGGATACCCCTTGAGGGTGTGTTCGGTGGTTACGACTTTTCTTAGATGCCTCGTTCACGACTCCTTACTTTATTGGATATTTATGTTCATGTCCTTTACGCCTACCTGTTGGATGAGAATATACGCTTTTACGCCCCTTTACACATGTGAATTTGAAAGACCACGATCGGCTGAAGTACTCAAATTCGACTGAATTGGAGGTTGGTGGACGTCAATTACGATGATTCTAGAGTTCCAAGGGTCATAGATGAACTCATTCATTACATTTACGGCTGGCATGTGTATAAGAAGGAGCATCGACGTAGTTGTATGCAGGGAACTGAACTTGGTCGACCCCTTAGCCTGCGTCATGATCGTCACTTTATTGAGCGTTTACGTTGACGCGGGGTTGACCTGACCTTCTCACTCGGACTAATAGATGAGTCACGCAGTGGACCTGGCGGCGAGGTGCCTTGAGGCTGACTGAGACCCACCCTCCGTCCACGGACTCTTGATGGACCTCGAACCTTCCATAGGAACTGTCGGGACGCTCTAGTGCGGTGGCACTGGCTACGGGGTGACCGGTGACCATACTCCTGATCATCTCCCTCCTGCCAAGCGGATAAACGGAGTGTGGCACATCACATATCTATCTTATCTTGAACCCCGTTTTTTGTGATCGAGACCCGAAGCTCGAAGTTGAGAAAGTTCGAGCTCCTTTGGACATAGGTTTTGTCTTTGCTTCGCCAATCGCAATTGTCCCAATTGCATTCTAATCAAAGACTACTTGTTAGGTATCATCGATTATCATACCTTCGACGAACAAACGTCGATATAGATAGATAGATGAAGAAAGATGAGGGTTGGTCCCGGGGTGGATCCATGTCCAACCTATCCTACAACCGGTTTGTCAGGCAATGTGATGCCGGTGAAGAAGGAGAGGAAGTGAGATTGGAGTGCGGAGTCGGATCGGGATTCGAAGCCTCCCCCCCCTGGCTCCCCTATTGTTCGCTATTTCCAGGTCGCCGAGCTGAGCGCGAGAGCAAGAGAAATTGTTGACAATTTTGGGCTGGCTACTACGTTCGGATAGACCCAACGGCAAACTAGGGTAGTAAGCATACGCTCAGTTGAGATTGATAATCCGGTTATGACACCCCGCGACAGCCTCGGCTTTGGGGCCTGGGGTGAAGAGAAGGCTAGCACTTTCTGGAGGGGACCCAAGTTGATACACCGTCGACGTCGTCACAGGTGGGCCATGGACCTGAGATAACAGACGTCTTCCATTCCACGAGGGTCGTTACTGAGGCATATGGTTGTTGTCTTGATATGTACATCTATAGCGACTGTATAGAACACAACAATGACATTGACGGGGAATGCAGAGAAGAGATCTTAGCAAAAGGGTAGACATCATCGTTTCAACACATGAGATCACTTGATGAATATCATACACAGAAGGCGCGCCGAGGAGGATGAAACGGCGAGCTTATCCGAGATATGCATTGCCTTTCTGCTAAATCCGTCGATCGCTATTGTATTGCCAATCACATTAAGAAAGAAGCCTTGTTCACAACCAATGTCGATTAGCCCTAGTATTTGTACTACTTGTCTCGAGAATGGAGGACTACATAAGCTCGAATGCCCAATATTGCTCATGTCTTTGTTTCGTGCACATATGGCGGTCATAAGTGCTTCGATTGTGCCTACATCCCAGGTCAGTAGGCGCCTCTACTCGTATTACCGGTCCGTACTATGGGTCCCTGTCAAAAAGAAATGAAAAACCCGTGTTTTCTCAGACTGTCTACAAACATTCAAGGCCATTGAATAAATGTCTTTAATTTCTGGGCACGAGGCGACTGTGAGCCTCGTGCCTGTCTGTCAGAGTAAGGCTGTATGCAGCGACGTCTTCAATTTGAATTAGAGTTATGTTAGCGCCCGCCCCACGGGGCGTCGCTCCTGTCAGGGCTCGGGAGAACATTTCATACACGCGCCCACCTCATTGCCGAATCATGACGTTGTGACATATTGGGCGCCTACATGCCCGACTCGCAATTGGTTTGAGCCCCGATGTTGGATCCTACGTGTGAGAGAAGTTAACGTGGTAGATGTATCACAAGGCCTGCAGCGATTCAAATTTCAGAATACCTTTCTCACGTAGGCAGAAGGACACTGACGCCCAGAAAAGCCTAGATTGAGGTTGTCACACTTCACAACGGACTCAAATTATCTGCTCATTATGGCAGGATCGAGTAGCTCCCATAGGGCTGGTCCATGATATTTAATGAGCGCGACGCGACGCCTGAAGCAACCCCGATCGATCGTGTCGGGGTCCAACTTTGTGCCACGCGATTCGAGCCCCGGCGGGTCAAAGTGCTCGATGGTTCCCATTTCGGGGTTTGTATAACTCTACCTTTGACGACCACTGCAGACGATACAACACTGGCTTCGTCTGGTTTCCTCTTGTTCATCTCAAGTTATCCAATTCTCGAAACGAAAGGTTTCATCTCTTTCTATTGAAGGTATCCTATCCTACAATTTAACGTGCTCTTGGTCGGCAGCGTCAGCTATTGCTAGCCGGACAACTGCCTACAAGCCCGAGGCCCACGACAAGGGAGCACGAGGAAGGAGGCTTTTAGGTGCCTCCCACCCACCTCGGGAAAACTGGGTACGACAAGGATGCAGGGTCAGCCCTCCCCTCGGAGCTACGAGGGTAGAAGTGACCGTTTGCGCTTGCATCGCCCAGGGGTCCGGTGGTCATCGGATTGAACGGCAGGAAGCTTGGCTATATCTACCCCCAAAGGCGGGATAGACATGTCAGTTTGCGCATGCACCGTCTCCTCACACCGAACTCAGGAGTCGGGTGGTCACTGGGAAACGGCCGGAAGCTTGGCTATATCTACCCCCAAAGGCGGGATAGACACGCCAGTTTGNCGCAGGCGCCGCCCCCNTCACACCCGACTCAGTACTCAGGTCTACATTATGACTACTGGTACTACGATTTAACGTGCTCTTGGTCGGCAGTGCCAGCTATTGCTAGCTGGACAGCTACCTACAAGCCCGAGGCCCACGACAAGGGAGCACGAGGAAGGAGGCGTGCTGAGCACCTCCCACCCACCTCGGGAAGGAGTCGGTGATCATCGGATTGAACGGTAGGAAGCTTGGCTATATCTACCCCCAGAGGCGGGATAGACATGTCAGTTTGCGCATGCACCGTCCCCTCACACCGACTCAGGTCGACTCTATGGCTACGACTCTTGGGG
>JANBPK010000060.1:0-39128 GCA_027579435.1 Candolleomyces eurysporus | reverse complement strand
TTTGCAGGGCCTTCCTATTTTAAAGCACCACTGCTGAACCGTCGTACTTAGGTTCTGAGCCAGATCCTTGAGAGCTGCTAAGTCTGAAGCCAGGAACCGCTTCGACTCTTGGTTTTGCAATGTTCAGAAGACATGCTAAGTTCTATAAGTCGTTATCGTTACTTAGTACTTTAATTCAGAAGAGCTTCCAAAGAAAAGTTCTATTAATTCGCGATTTTTNCTAGGGGTATGCAGGCAACTGCCATATCAACAGAAATCGAATCGAGAGCATGAAGGAAGGCCATGAGTTGTTCGCTCCTCCACCTAGGGCTAAGAACTCGGTAGTGATGGCCATGACCCATCTGGAAGGCTTCGGTGTCTGACTCGTCGGTGGACATCCCTTCTGGGCCAAGCACCTGTATTAAATGGGAGTGGCGTTGCAAAGCTGGCGTCGCAAGAACAAGCTCCAGTCGCCTGAGGTAAGTCTGCACTGACCTGCCTGATGAGAATACAGTGTTGTATCAAATGTATCAAGCCCTACGCACCGTGTACTTTCGATTCCTTCGAGTCTTTCGCGTTTGTGACTTCCTGGCCTGACCATGGAGCTGTTTTATGGATTTGATACGGGTAAAAAACTTTTCTGCGACATCCTCGACTTCCTGTCGTCCTAACCTGTGGTGTGCCAAGAAAGCATCCACAAAGACACCAGCGGCCGACTTATTCCAATGGCTATGAGGGCCCCCATTCAAGTCGAGAGCGAAATTGTACTTGGTTCAACATGCTTCTATCGACAACAAGCTTCATCAATTCGAGCTCGATCGTCGTTCCACCAAAAAGACTTCAGCTTCTACTTCCTCCCAGACCCAACAACCTTTCCACCAACCCTCACCTTCCACAACTACCACTACTCGCAAACCCGATGTTGTGCCTATGGAAATCGATGCTGTCCGTCGCAGTCCTCTTACCAATGAAGAGAAGGCTTGTCGCTGATCTCTCAGTCTATGCCTTTATTGCAGCCAAGGGAAACACTTCACTCGGGACTGCCCCAACAAGTCTGCGAAGCCCAAGGCTGTTGTCGCTAAGGCTGGCCTGTCTTTGGGAAAAGTCTAGCCAATAGTTCGAATATTTTGGTTCCCTCTGGGTTATCGGAAGATGATGTGGGGACCCATCAGGCCTCTTTGGTGCCCTTTTCTAAATACGTACGTTTCTCTGATGGTTCTTTTAATGTTCTTTCTTTTGCTCCCCTTCCTCGTTTTGTTTTTTCTACTTCATTCAATTCTGCTTCTTTGAATCATTTCTCTATTAATGTTATTCTTTGCTTTCCCAATTGCAAACCTGTGCACACTTTTGCTCTTGTGGACTGTGGTGCTACAGATTCTTGCATTTCTGATCGGTTTTCTGCTTGTTATTCACTTCCTCAACGTCGTAAAGATGTCCCTGTTCCCATTCTTGCTGTTGACAATCGACCAATTGCTTTGGGGCTGGTTGTTCAAGATGTGGTTTCAAACTTATGTATTAGTAGTCATTCTGAAACAATTTCTCTCGCCGTTGTATCTGTTCCTTTTCCGATTATTCTTGGTCTTGATTGGCTCACCCGTCATAACCCTTCTATTGACTGGGCTGACCGTTCGTTGACCTTATCTTGTTGTAATCTTCTGTCTCCCATATGTATCCGACCAAGAGGCTCTGGTCTCGTTGGTCTCTCCCTAGCCTCGTCAACCTTGCATTCATGCTTGGTTACCTCCACTGGCCTAGGCTTTGGTCTACGGGCTAGTCCCAGCTCTCGTGTACCTGCTCCATAACCCAATGTTTCACCTTCGGAACCCTCTGTTGCACCTCCAACCTCGTCATTCCTCAGCTTCTTGACCAAGTGGACCAGCTTCGGTTGCTCCTCCCTTGAGCCTGCTTTACCTTCTCCACCACCAAAGATCACTCCTCTCAGCTCTCATCGTTTTCGCAAGTATGCCAAAAACACGCCTGTTGGTATTCTCAAGTATCATCCCCATGGTTCTCCCTCATATATCTCAGCTCTATCGTCATTGCCACTAACCCTTGAAGATGATATCGCTGAACCTCCGCCGCTGCCTTCCTCGTTGTCGCTGCCCATTGCCCGCTCGTCGTCTGCCACTGCTCCTCCCCAGGTCCCTGGTTCTTCCTCATCACTTCCTCTTTCTTCATCTATGGAACATTCAGACTGCAATGTATCAAATGTGCCCCCCTCCGTTGATCCCATGCCTGTCCCTCCCTCATTTAAACCATGGCCTTTGACTCCATGATCTATTTCTGACAACCCACAGTCTTTTTACGTACCTCCTACTTATACTACTACTTGTTCCGGTCGCATCTCCCGCCCTCCAGCTCACCATTAAAGGGGAGATGATGTGATGGTCAAGTCATGGACCCATCACACGCTAGTCATGCACAGGTCCAAACCTGTCCTATATACTCATAGCTAGCGCTTTGTTCTTTCTTTTCCTTGTCAAATCAATGCGCATTCTGGTTTCTCGTTGTCTTGAGCCCTGTCTGGTATCCTTGACCCTGACACAAAGACAATAACAGCAAAATATTAAAGGAGCATGGGGGGATATATAGATGAGTGTCAGTTTGTGGGCTCAAATCTGCAGAGTTTGTGTTGCAACCAACACAAACATGAAGCCCAACGTGTTTTTTNCATGGACCAGATAATAAAGTAGATTACATCAAGCAGATGGTAGATTGCCAAGGATGCATCAGGTGAGTCAACAAAATCCATCTCAGTGTCCTATAAGATATACTGAGCATGACATATACAGACACATACCATGCGACCCTCATGTACTCAAGGCAGGGGACCTAGTTGAAATAGCATTCAGCTTTGTCACTGTGCCCATCAAGGACAAACAACAAATCATGTACCTGAATCTCAAAGGCCTTATGCTGATAGACAACACAATACGCAAAGTGAGACCTTGGTACACCTCTTAGGATGCAACGATTAACTTTATGATAGGAGTCTGAGGTGATGGCCTTTCAGCATACGCTTCCACCCACACCCTTTAAGATCAGAAGCTTCAAATGATGGCAAATATATGTTGACTTGGACAAGCCAGAAGACAAGGACCAAAAATNGTGGTCGAATTACAGAAGATGGGTACAAAAGTTCTTGCTCCAAACACACCAAAGTAACTGATGCCAATTGGTCAAACCATTGAAAGGGGAGGGGATACAAGGAGAGAACGGGAGATAGAAACAAAGTTGGCTGACATGAACATCAATTAAGACACTCTGTATACAGTACTGATATAAATAAGCAAATTTAATGATCTACCCTTTTCATCGCATAACAAACTTGCTTTACTTTGTATTTGCGGCTGACCAGAAGAGGCAAGAACAAGATGAGGTTCAGCAAAATGACCAAACGCAGTGCAAAGGCTGCAATAGCCAGGAGATGCTGGAGGGAGAGGATCAAAATAGACAATGCTGCTGAGTTGCTGAGTGAATGAAAAGACGATGGGAAAAGGTAAGGCAACCTCCGCTGAACAGATGCAGTCAGAAACCACAAGCGGAGAAAGAGCAAACAGCAGAGAAGAGAGAAACTCAGCTAAATGGCATCAGAAAGCACAAAGGCCGAAATGATGCACACCAGCATCATATTTCTTGGCAGTCAACCAGGGTACAATGTACCCAAGTCAAAATGCCTCGGAACCACTATCAGGCAACTTGTGTTCAGCAGGCCATTGCTTCATGCAGCAAACTCCAAGGACTTGAAAGTACCAGAATAGGAGTTACCTCCCACGGTCACATTGTACAAATCAGATGAAATTGCTTGGTGCATCAGCGCACTGGGGTACAAGTACCCAAGGACAGGAGTCCTTGGAAACTGGCCACCTCCAGAGATTCAGACTCTTGTCAATGTCTCAGGAACACTGTTTATCATTGCAGCCACCATGGCTGGATATATTTCAACTTACTCAGGGAATGGCTTGGAGAGGTTCCAGGAACTTGCCAAACCATCTGCAAGTGTCCAGCTTTCTGGCATTGATGCTCTGTTCAGCAGGATCTTAGCTGAAGCTTTTAAAGATCTGGAACAAAAGGAGGCAGATATGATATGCTCCTGCTTGTCTCTGCTTGTCACAGCCCAGAAGCCTATCTCAGTGAGCACCTATGCCAAATTGCATGGCAAGGAGACCTCAGCAGTTCAAGAGGCCTTTAAGTCTCTTCACTCTGTGGTCCAAATGCATGATGAAGGTTGTGATGATACTGCAATCTCAATCTTTCATGCATCCTTTGTTGACTAACTGACCTCAAAAAAGGTCCATGGCAAGCAATGGGCTATTGACAAATGTACTGCACACTGTCTGACAGCCAAGGCATGCTTCACATTCATGGACTTTGGGCTCTATTTTGGGGTTTCAGGGCCAAAACCTCATATAGAAGCAATGATAACCAACCTATGGCTCTGCATATTGAGTCTGCACTAGCTTATGCATGTACAGCTTGGGGAGACCATGTTCTGTATGCTGGAGTCACCAAGCCCCTGCAGGAAAAGATGCAGGAGTTTGTGGAGACTGAGAAGATCTTGTATTGGCTGGAAGCTCTGAGTGTGTTAAAGAATGTTAGGTATGCCTACAACACTCTGTGGCAAATATCCAAGGTGAGTCTATGATCAGTAAAGGTGTGACATGGAAGTTGACAAACTATACAGGAACTAATATCAACTGAGCTTGGGGGATTGCTGAACAAGATTGGAGATTTTGTGCACAACTTTGCCACACCCATTGGGCACAGCATACCACATTTGTATCTATCAGCACTACCATTCTATGCTGCAACAGAAGAGCCAGTGGAGAAACTCCTGAAATTTGCATCAGTACCTATTATTCAACATAACCTGACTCAGAAACAGGTCGTATCAGTGATAAAAAGGCAACAAGGGGTAGAAGCTGCAGCATTCTCTCCCAATGGCAAATACATTGTCCTAGGCTTGAACAGTGGGGTTGTTGAGCTATGGAGTGCTCAGACAGGACAGCCAGCTTTGGAGCCAATGACAGGGCATAGTGACACAGTCAGATCTGCTGCATTCTCTCCTGATGGCAAATACATTGTCTCAGGCTCACGTGATCAGACCATCAGGCTGTGGGATGCTCACACAGGACAGCCAGCTTTGRAGCCAATGACAGGGCATAGCGACTGGGTCAGATCTGTTGCATTCTCTCCTGGTGGCAAGTACATTGTCTCAGGCTCGGATGACAAGACCATCAGGCTGTGGGATGTTCACACAGGACACCCAGCTCTAGAGCAAACCACATTGCAGTTATTTTTCTCACAATCTTTGTTTCTACACACATATTCACCTGGAATCTTGACACTCAATAACACTGGTTGGATTCAGAACTCCTCTGGACACCTTCTGCTCTGGGTTCCACCTCATTGTCGGGCTGGCCTTCTTCAGAATCACAATTTCCTTATCATTGGAGATATTTACATCACCAAAGTTGTACTCACCAATGCAGTTTTTCATGGCTCCAACTGGCTCAGGTAAGTCCCAAAGTTGGTTTCTCTTACATTATTAAAATTTCTCCAAGATGCAGGGAAGCCTTTCTGAGTAATCTTCAAACACACCAGCATTGGCCAATTAATACTGTAAGTTTTTCCAACTATGATTTGGTCTTGCAACTTACACTTCATAGATTTCAACTTAGCTCTCCATTCAACACTTTCACCTACCTCAGGATTGCTCTTTTTTTGACTGTCACTCAACTCCCTCTTTTTCATACTCTTTGCATCACTTGTGTTCTATTCTTTCTTGTCATTTTTCTTGTATGTATATTGCAACTATGGATGCCTCACATTGCTCTAGGTCTGAGTTTTCTCTGTGTTCTCCCAAGTACTCTTGCTCCTCTAATGTAACAGACTCTTTGCTATGAGTACTGTGGGAAGCTCTAAGAACAGTAGCAAATGTACATCCGACTGAGAAAGGGTCTTAGAAGCCTGTGAGCACTGACACAGCCAATGGCAAGTGTCAAAAACATTCCATACTCATCAAGCCCAACAAGGCAGTCAAATAGAGAATCCCCAACATAAACAATAACTACTACAGTCAATTCTCATCCCCAAGCTTCTTTAGATGCCTCCTCAATCCAGTGTATATGATGATGAGCTTGTAGGCCAATTATAGCCCTGTTATTATGCACAGCAATAACTGTGCTCACAAGCTCTTGCCTTGCTTTGATGCTCAAAACTGATGAAGTTTATTTCAAGGCACATGGCAAGCCCCTCCTAATTTTAATAGACTGAAAATCAGCTGAAAATCGAATATTTATCATTCAAAATCTACATCATTTACATCCAAAATAGCTGCTCTATTGCTCTGCCAAACTCTCAGTCCAGGCAGATTCACAAGGTAAAATGGGAAGAGAACTTGGTAAATTGTTGAAGAGTAACTTGAGTTGCTCAATACAAGTTGCAAGAGCTTGTGAGATGCCCTTACCAGACAATGGCAGACATCATTGCTGTAGCTGTAGGTGTAGGCCAACAGAAAGCAATCTTTTGCCACTGTTGGCATTCAAAAGGCTTGCTCAATCATGTGAAGTGATAAGTTCATCTTGTCATGAAAATAGCCCAGTAATTGGCCATGGTTGCCTAATTTTGGCAAGATAACACAGAACACCCTGGCAGTTGCCTAATTCCTCAGTGCAAAAAGTGTAGCACTCCAAACCCAGTTGCTACCATACAGTTCATTACAGTATTTGCTGCCATGCTTTCCCTTCTTGACATATTTGTCAAAAAGCTCCAGGCAAACAGGCAAAACCCATGCATGAAACTTGTGTGTTATGGGCTGTTGTGTTGCATGGCATATTCCAAGGACTCAAGGGGGTTCATGGCCCTTGGGAAGTGCTCTTGTATTTTTTTACTCTAAAATCATAAATATAATAAAATTCATTATGCTCAAACTGCACCTTAAGTGTTTGAAATGCAATGAAAAGACTTGCACATAGCAAGGTTTGAACACAAAGCTGCGGTCATGGTCACATGACATACAAGTCACTGGGTCTTATAAGCTCGTATTCTTGGCACTGGGTACCTGCACCATACAAGTACCGAGGATAGAGTCCTCGGAATTTGACAAATCTTTCTCACCTTGTACAGTGGCACTTCATCCATTCACTCAGAAATGACTTGTGGCAAGTGGCCAATGCTGGGCATGGCAAGTGCCAAGGCATTTAGCATGATTCTTGTAGTGGCTGTCTCCTTGTCTGCCCCCCCCTTCTTTTCCTGGACTATTGTCATAACCCCATCCATTGAGCCCAGAAGGCTACCAGTCAGAGCCGAAGACAGCTGCGGACCCATGCTTGCAGTTACTTGCAGTACCTGCACTGCTGCGATGGCAGTGATTCAAATGGATGCAGAGGGTGGGTTTCCAGCCACCCTGCTGCAACGACAAACATAGCAGAGTTCTGTCAAACATAACATGGTGGTGATTCAAATAGCACACCAAGTGGGGTACCGGCCACCCTGCCGCAACAACAAACATGGCGGAGTTCTGTCAAGCCTGATCCTGTGCCGGTCGTTGGGAGAGGAACGGTCTTGACATTTTGTGACCCCTTAAGTACCCTTGTCTAAATGCCTCGGCAATATGAGTAGCCCTGGTTGATACTCCAGGTTTCAACTAGCCAGATCGATCTAAATCATATTTCATATATTAGCTTTTCCGCCCAACCCTCAGCAAAGAATGGTACATTTTGTTCCTGACTCTCAAGCTTAAAATGCACAGATCAGAGTCACGGTCAGTCTAAAGCAATGCGATTAAGGATCATGTATACATAACGGTGACAAGAAATAGACAAAATAAACAACGGAGACGACATAAAGCGTACATGTAAAACGACGGCAAGTAGGAAGAGAGTATCGCACATATCTGAGTACTTGAATCAACAAAAGCTCATGACGATTTCTTCGCTTTCCCTTTAGCACCGGCCACTCCAGCAGCTTTCTTCTTCTTGGCCATCTTAATAAGTGAATCCTTCGTAACATCCTCTGCATCATCATCTTTGTTTTTCGCCTCGTCATCCGCATCATCAGGCGCATCGTCCACCTCAAACGCATCTTCAATATCTGGTGCAGGACCTCCACCCGCCAACTTCTTCGGAGCCTTTCCAAGGTCCGTGGCTTTATGGAAAGGTATGGGATGTTCCGCCGCATTGTACCTGGCACATAATTGGTTAGTTGAGAAGGTGTATAGGGGCGAACAGGACACCTACTTTCGCGTGAAGGACGACTTCGCAGCCGTATTAATCTTCTTGAGAATCGCATCATCTTGATTGGGTCCAACTCCAAGTTCGACAATTGTATCCCAATCCTCCTTGGACAAGTAGTACTCGTCCATGTGCTCGATCACATCTTCCACAGCATCCTGCAAGGTGCGTCAGAAAGCCATCGAAGTATAGAGGAACATAAGAGACTAACGGCGCCACGATCGACCAATGGCTTCACAATGTGAGGGAACAGCGCAGGAATGTACGATTGCCGGATCTCGTTCTTGTCCCCGGACACCTTCAGCCTCATCCGAATCTGAACATCGCCGAGCTGACGCATAAGCTTCGACTGTTTAGAGTTCTGCCCGAGCCATCTACACGGAAACGACCATGAGTGACAAGTAATGTCTTCGACATAGGCTGACGAAAACGCACTGAGGGAATGTGATCGGATTTCCGCCATAGTGGGCACCCGCTCCGTACATGAAAGACGCTGGTCTTACTGTTGAGCACACAGCATGCAGGGGCATGAGTGACCAATGCTGCTCCGACCTACAACGCATCAAAACGCCATGAGCCAACGATAGATTCCGTGGAAATGAAAACAAGCACGCACCCATGAATTAGGGCATCCACGAGGTCACCGTCAGAAATTGACGAAGCCGCGCTATCCATCAGCTCCAATTCTTTGATAGCCTTCTCGGGGCCTTCATAGTTCTTCAGCCGCGAAGGTTGTGGCTTGAGATAGTTCTCTTGAACGAACAGCGGGACGAACGAGTGGTCTTGGAAATAGTAGTCCATCTTGTCGCCGAGCGTCTCCCTCGACGTCGAGGAGAAAAGGTAAGGTCCAAGCACTTTATTTGTGATGTCGAAGGGGCTGAGAATCTGGTACTTCTCATTCATCTTAACCCTGGAACAGCGATTAGATCAGAGAAAATGCCATGGGGTTAAGTTGAGACGCACATGTCCTTGCTCTCATCGTATGTCATCGTAGAGCTCGACAACTTCCAAGTGGAGAGCATATTCAAGACTTGCCGGATATCCGACTGAGCTCCGGCAATCAGCTGGTCCACCACGTTGGCGGGGATCTTGAGCCCTTCCCTATACAAATGAATTAGTCGAGGTCCTCCGGCAATAGGTTTGTTAAGAACGCACTTGAAGATGATTGACATGATTCGCGAACGGATGGTGTTGACTTGAGGCCTGGTGGCAATGAATAAGTTCCTGAAAATGCCACGAAAATTGCAACGTACTTTTGGAATGACAGACCGAACGTAGTGCCTTGCAGTGGCTTCAATTTCTGAGCATTGCGGTCATTCGCAATGCAAATGATTGGTACCTGATACAGGGGGAGGCTCATTAATGATGATCCGAAATTTGGGAATAGGATTAACCTGCCTTGGTCTTCTTGATTAGAGCGTTCAAAGCCCCAACACCACCTCTGTCACCGGCGGACATACCGTCAACTTCGTCCATGATCAAACATGTTCGGTCGGTGATCGGAACGCCCAAAGAATTGGTTTCCTGTCGGACAAGTAAGCAGGGCAAGTAACGAGTTATAGACGAAAAAGTTACATTGGCACCCTTGATATAACCGTCCAACGACGTATTGTTGATGTTCATCCCGTTCTGTGTCTGCCATCAGCGTCAAATTGCGATTGACGAAAGATTTAACGCACCTCGACGAGCTTCTTGCTCCGTGCATCACTCGCGTTGAGCTCGATGGGGGTGAATCCCGCCAATTTTGCGCAGAGATGGGCACTGGTTGTCTTCCCAATGCCAGGAGAACCTGTGATCAGGACAGCGCGATAGCAATTCATCCCATCTTTCCCTGGCTTTTTGAAACCCGCTTTCACGCTTTTCGGCCTGCGGAAATTGATAAGAAACTCAGGCAGCTTCATGAGCACTGTACGACCCACCAATCAACAAGCCACTGGTGAAGCTTCTCGACGGCGGACTTGTTACCGCAGACCTCTTTAAGAGATTGCGGGGCGTAGCGTGTTGTCCACAATTGCGTCTTGGGGTCAATGGCTTTCCCTGAATGGGCTGCCTTCTGTTCTTCCTTCTCTCGTTTCTCCATTTCCTTCGCCGCTTTCTGAATCTCCTTTTGCTCCTTCTCCAACTTCTTCTTAGTCTTTTCGTCGATCTTTCCGTTGCCCAGACCCTTACGAGTGGCAATGAGTTTGAGGAAGCCATCTTCATCCAAAGTCTTCAACTTGTGCTTCTTAATAGCCTCAAGTTTCTTGGGGCCGGCGTCCTCTCCTAAAATGACATAGTCGGTCTTACTCGACGGTTGGAGAACGACCCGACCGCCGAATCTCTTTGCTATATCACTCGCTTCCTCTCGAGACAAGCTGGTAAGTTCGCCGGTAAAGACAAACGCCAAACCAGCCAAAGCGTTGGGGTCTCCGTCAGGGATTTCCTTCGTCCCTTGCATTGGCAGCTGCCTGGCCAGTTTGGCAGCCTTGATCGCCGCCCAGCTGAAAATCAGGTTAGTACAACTCTGTGAGACAGTCAAGGCACACACTTCTGTGCTTTGGGTGGCGGTTTCGTCGAAGCCTCTTCTGCCTTCGGTTTGGGTTTCTCACCCGCCTTTTTAAGCGGCTTTTTGGATGGAAGCTTGACCTTCTTGGGAGGTTTGCGAGAGTGCTTCACGTCGTCGTCGTTGTCAGAAACAAACTCGTCTTCCGAGACTGACTCGGATGCAGTCATGTCGAAATCTCCATCGTTGTCAACCCTTTTGGCCTTCCCGTTGGCCTTGGTAGAGGTCGACGCCTTTGGGGGGTTGGATACCGCAGCCTTCTTCGGCGGGGGTGTCTCGTCCTCATCGCTAGAATCAATGACCGTTTTGCGTTTCTTGGTCGAGGAAGCTTGGGGTTTAGGCTTCAGCGGGCGCTCATCATCGCTATCATCGATTTCAAGAACATTGAGAGACTTCTTAGCACTATTGAAGACAATTTAGACGCTAAATCAAGGTGCCCCACAGCTGGACACGTACGGTTGAGGCTTGGCTGGTGGCTCGTCGTCATCGCCTGCTGGGTTGGTCAAATTATAGACCCAATGCTAATGGGGTCGAAAGTACGCACTAATCGTTATCGGCCCTGGCTTTTGCGTCCCAGAAGACTTCGACGCCTGCAAAATATGTCTAGAAACGCAGACTGAGCATGTAGCATTGACCTCCATACCTGTGACGACTTTGCTGCAGTGAAACCTCCCGATTTTTGGCTTGAACTCGAGGCTTTGGCTGACGCGCCAAAAAACATTCTCAAGTCCCCAGAGGTGCCCGTTTTCTTCACAGTCGTGGAGGGAGGCATGGCGGTGGTAATGGTAGACGAGTAGACGGCAACGAGCGCGACAGCGGCTGACCGAGGCACTAATTCACGCGTGATGTGTGACCTCACGCGTCTGTCACATTCTCTGTCACGGCCCTTGGCGCGTCCGGAGTCGCTGCTTCCTCTTGCTAAGTCGAATTCCTCAAGGATGCTCTCTACCCCTTCTGTCAAGAAAGAGAAAATGGATGTCTCCGGTGTTTGGAATGCCCAGACGGTTATTTCTGCGACCAGAACCAAGAAAAACAAAAACNGCAGTCAGCATTCAAATCAAAAAGGAGTTGTCTCCTTCTGTCGAAGAAAAGAATTTGTTTACGGTTGGTTGCTACCTGATTGTCAATGACTTACAGCCAAGCTTACCATCTTCAGCCTCAGAACGTAAAAACGGAGTCAAAGTCTTCTCCTGAGGAAACTAAAATAAAGAAAATGCAATTCGACGACGAGCTGACGAACCGGAGATACCAGGCTGCCGATATCTCGACCAGACCCTTTCCCATCACCGCCAGTCGGGCGACCTTGAATGAGAAGGTGTCCCGCCGTTTTATGTCTACCGTATATGGTGGAAGCTCCCAAGACGTTTTCCCCACTATCAGCCCACGAAAACTTGAGGATCATGGTCTCAACGACTGGATGTACCTCCCGCTTGATTATCACCCAATGGCGCCTCGCAACCCAGGGGAACCTGGTTTCTATTTTTCTGTCGATAGCGGTTCCCGAGAGCTGGAAGACGGTCAAGTCAAACGCGTATTCACGAGAGTGACGAAGAGTCCACGGGCCCTTTGGTTATACCAGGCGCAATACGAGGTTCGTCTCTCCGAATCAATTACAAAAGAAGAATGGCAACGGCAGAGTCTCATTGTAAGTACTATAATCGGACAAAGGCGTGCAACTCCATTGAATTTATCCTCTCAGGTTCGGAACACTTGGATATCTCGAATCCAAAGCCAAAATTGGGGGAAGCGCACGTCGAGCCAGGATTTACGCTCGAACATTGGCGAATCCAGAGCCTAAGCCGGCTGATATCGAGCAAATCCTTGAAGAAGGACTCGATAAATCTGTTACCAAAGAAGAAGTGGCTCTTGCCCTCACACGAGGTGACGAGGTAAGTCATTCAAATGCGTTCGTTCAAAGGACACATAGTGAGATTTCCTGCCGACAGACTCTAGTGGTATACACTTTAAAATGCGTTGGATACGAAGAAAACTTCAAGAAACGATTGATCGACAAACTGCGAAACTGGAATTCCCAGGAAGAAGGGAAGAAGACTACCAAGTCTGCAAAAAAGCGGCCCGCCAGGAAAGAGAGCTCCAACCCAAAAAGCGCAAAACGCCAGCGAACGGCCCCACCTTCCAGCTCGGGAACGAGTACTAGCTCAGAGCGTAGCGTCGATATTCGGGATGATAATGACGAGGATGGTGATGAAAGTAATCAGCTTGTTTATATACCGCGTGGTACACGCTCTCGGCCTAAACAAACTTGAGGGGTCCGTACTTCAAGCTTCCAGGTCTTTCAGCTCGGGAGCGCCGAAGAAGACGCGCGAACAGAAAGCGCACGGACAAGCGCCTACTATCAGCAAAAAATCCTCGCACTCCAAAATTATGTTGATACCCTAATCTTACCATATCATAACGATTTTAGCTCGCATGTAAATCTAAACAATTTATTTCTCGAGCTAGTAACTTCCAATCATACACAAAGCAAAACAACACTGCTGGCACATGTGAAGTTGTGACATTGAAGTAGCTAGTCGACGCGAACAAATCGTTGGCACCACTGTATAGCAAGGCCTCTCGGAGTCTCGGATCCCAGTGCCAGAATGGTCCGATATGCCGCCATTCATGTCAAGAAAGAGGAGAGTGGCGACGACAGTGTCAAGAGTACGTCAAAGACAAAGCTTCAGTCTCTCCGCACTCTCAGAATCATGGGTTAACATTGTTGCTGGTGTCCAGGTCTTTTTTCCGACATGTGGCTCGCGCAGACGGACAAAAATCCTAGGACTATGAAAAGAGAGGCAGGTCTTTCCAAGAAAGAGGATTTACGAACCAAACAGGAAGCTCCGGGCGCTGTTCTAGTGCGTTCCCTCCCCTCACTTTCTGCCCCAGGCCCGGACTCTGTTTATTTACAAGTAACGTAGGCTCCAGCGTTTTCGACGGTAGACCGAAAACCTCGAGAACCAAGGTGGCTCATGGACGCTGTCGTCGTCCCCACGTTCCAACAAGTTTGTCGCGCGCGAGCGAGGTTGGCTCAAAGAAACGGACAAGCTTTGTCCGGGGGAGGTGGTAAAGTGAAAAGGGAGACTTCGGTCAGTGGTTCCGTTTTGTCCCAAGCCTAGGGTGTCGACGCTGTATATGCTCATTCGCCCATAGGTTGAAGTTGGCGCCACAAATTCTGCCATACCGCTTGCCCTGGCAATTCGAGAGGAACCAAACAGACCGGTTGCGCCTTTCAAGAAAAGGAAGGTCAAAGTTAAACTCGAGGATGTGAAGTTTGACGATGATCTTTCCAACAAGAGATACAAAGCACACGGGATCTCTCCTTATCCAGTACCTCTAGACGTCAGTCGGGATCTCTACGAGGTCATGGTCCCTCGTCTCTTCATGTGCAGTGTATACGGTGGCAACCCTATAGAAGTTTTCCCGAAAATCGGCGACAAAAAGTTCGCAGAACATCGCTTCAAGGGTTTCTTCTATCTTTGTCTCGATGCTCATCCCCAGGCACCCAGGATCCCAGGGTCGCCAGGCCTCTGGTTTTCTGTTGGTTATGACCAAGCGTCCGAATGGGAAGGTGGCATTGTGCGAGCTTTCACGAGGATCTACACAAAACCCAAGGCCCTCTGGCAATACCAGGGACAATATCAACTTCGAGCGTCGGAATCGATCACCAAGGAGGAGTGGGCAAGACAGACGCCAGAGGTTAGTGACCGACAAGATTTCCCAACCTATGCTCACTTCGTTCATTTTCGAAGGTTCGGAATACTTGGATCTCATACCTCCATACTGAGTCGTGGGGAGGGTGGACACGCGCTGCGATCTACGGCAGGAAGGTATTCGGCCGGAAACCTACATCTGACGAGATTGACGATATCTTGGAAAGAGGATGGGACAGGAAAGTAACAAAGGAAGAAGTTGCGCTTGCACTCACTCGAGGAGAACAGGTGGGATCTTGAGTCAATCACATGAAAACTTCAAAACTCACACCACTGAACTCATAAATAGAGATTGACCGTTTATACCATGAAATGTGTCGGTTACGACACCAACTTCCAACGGCATTTGATCCAGAATTTCCGAGATTGGAATCCAGAGGACGCAAAGAAGAAAACCAAGACGGGACGGAAAAGGCTAGCAAAGGAAACGGACAGCAACCCTGCGAAGAAGAAACGTCGACGAGTCGCAAAGAAGTCCAAGGATTCCGAGACGGTGTCCGAATCCGAAGAAAGCATCATTATCCTGGACGATGATAATGACGATGGTGATGAACAATCAGTGTACATAGCGAGGGGGACGCGGTCACGACCTGGGCGAGCATAATTAGTACAATACCTCCCCAAGAAGATGGTTCAGCGAAGAAACCACATCCAATTTTTTGAACTGTACATACATACAATCCATGCAAATGACAAACTCTTCATAATTCATCGTTCTGCCTAACCTCCCTTTCTTCCACACCCCGCGGACGGAACTGCTTCAACCAATCACGAACAATTCTATTGAATTCCTCCGGCTTTTCAAGGTGCGGCCAGTGCGCGGTCCCGATGAGCTTCACTGTTAGATCCGGAATGAAGTTCGCCGTCTTGAGCAGGCTGTGGAGAACCATCCAATCCGCGACTGGGTCCTGTAAAGGTAACGGAGTACGTCGAAGATCAGTCTGCCGAAATCAACGCATCGTGATGATTTAGTTACTGACCTTCGTCGGGTATACAGCCAATGCTGGCTGTCTGAGAGTATGGTTTCCTTGTCCGTGGGCGAATGCCCAAGAGTGGTACCGGTTCTGTCGAAGCGGTCGTTAGAGATCAGCACCCCCGTTAACAGGTAAGGAAATCCTACCTCGCTAGTATAGAAATGCAATGCTAGCAACGAAGAAAAGAAGTCAGACAAGCGACGAAAGCAATTTCGTGCAGCAATAGCTTACTGTGTTTAAACCCTTGACGTCTCATTTCTTCCACATAATATTCTTCTTCTACTGGGGAAAAGAACGGAACAGGTGGGATCTCTACACCTTCCCAAGCACCCAAGAAAGTCTTGTTGCTCGTCAAGAAAGATTTTGGCGGTGGACTATCCACAGTCCGCAAAGCCGCACGCATCGTCCTCTTAACATCTGCATCGAGCTCAGCAGCTGCGTCCTCGACGCTTCCATCGAAGAACAGCTGATAAGCCAGCTTCGGGAGACGAGGCACTAAAGCTTTAATCGGCAAGAAAGGACCTGCAGCGGATACATACTGCGCCATCATCAGCGACGTTCAAGAGCTAAACTCGAGAGCTGAGAAGGAACGTACCGGAATTGCAGCACCAATAACGCCAATGAAGACATCCGGCCGTGCTCTAACAGCTTCATAGCAAACTCCCGATCCCCAGTCATGCCCTAAACAAACGGCCTGTCTTACTCCAGCATTGTTGAGGACGCAGACAAGGTCGTTCACCATGTCGCCCATGGTGCCTGAAGACCTGACGTCCCCCGTATGAGTCGAATCACCGAAACCGCGAAGGTTAGGGATGATTAGACGGTAATCATTCTGATAAAGGTCACTAAGAAACCAGTCTCAACCAAAATATCTAGCAAATGAATACACACCTCAAACTCCTCTATTTGCTTTGACCAAGTACTCCACAAACTCGGCCAGCCATGTACCATCAAGATGGTAGTCGCACTCTCCAAGTTCTTTCTAGGTTTGATATCAACATAACCTAAAAACAGCAGCGTATGTGAGTCGGTCCCGTGGCAACAAGCGCGACATAGATTAGAGTTCAAAGCAACTCACGAATCTTGATATCAACATCTTTCGAAGGCGGAGGTGACCGTCGAACAGCCTTGCATCGAGCTGTCTGCTTGTTCCCACTGTACGCTCGAGGATCGAACGCCCCAGCAACTGCTCCGGCTCCAACGAGCGTCACGACGAGGATTATCCAGGATACGAAGAGTCGAGGCATCTGGACAGCTGCTTGAACGGTACCGAACCAAGATAGTTCCCAGTAAGTTCAAAAAAAAAAAANAATCGAGGGAGAGAGAGGACAAAGAGTCGATCGAGGGTGAAGGTGCGGTCCGTGGCACAAGAAATGAAGAAAGTGAGGGTACCGCTTCCCGGAGCGAGGCCCTTATACCAAGAAATTAAACACCATCATCTAGCACTCAACGGGTAATACAAGGCTGGCTCGGGATCACCTGCCAGCGATCTGCCAGCTCCCACCCACTTTCGACATCACGATTGCCACACAAAGCAAAGCTACCATCGCTGGTCCGAGGCGACCGGTGGTGATGAAGCCTGAGCACCATCGCTGCTTCCACTTCAAAAGTAGCGCATCATCGCGAGAGAAGCGAAGAGTTATTGTTTCTTCGAAAGTAGGCGCATTGCCTGACTCCGATGGAGGAGCGAGTGCCTTGATCGGCATGATGGATGGCAGGATCGGCTGGGCATCTGTCTGGACTGAATGGTTTCATCATCAGAAATGATAGTCGCCAAGAGGATGAAGCACCTACCGTTCCGCACCCAACCCAATGTTTGCACCAACGAACTAACCCCTGCTTGATATCGACGTCACAGTGAAGCAGGGGCGCCGACGCGATGATGATCCAGGAACATTCAATTTAAAAGGAAGGTGTACAATCTATTACCTGCTGATACGCATGAATTAAGAAGGGTCGACAATAGAAAGCACTGGATGCAGCAGAAATGCTATAGAGAAGAAATAAGTAAAAGGCAATGCAATATGTTACAGTGATGAAGGGTCTCGAAAACCGTTCCCGCTAGTGAGGATCGATGATGATGATGATGATGCGAAAGGGACTTGAAGTGGTAAGGTGGATCAAAAAGAAATAAGCGTTCGGAGAAGACGAAAGTGTCAGTCGATCTCAATCCACATCCTCCATCCCCTGGAACACCGTAAACGACGATTGAGCGGGATAAGGCGGTGCTTGTGCTTGTGCTTGTTGGGACGATGTACTAGGAGAGGCCGGAGACCCAGCGAACGTAAAAGGGAATGGGAGAGCAGTGAGAGGAGCGGCGTTTGATGACGTCGGCGGAGAGATCGAGCTCACACCAGGTGTTATGGGAGGTACTAAAGGCGAAACGAAATTTGGTCCAGTGTCTGAGGAGCTTGACGAGCTTAAAGCCGCAGCTGGAGCGGGGGTGGAAGTGGAAGCGGGCGTTGGAGGCTTTGCAACGTCGCTCGGAGCAGTTGCCTTAGAAGCAGCAGCAGCGGCCGCAGCTTGTTTTTCCTTCTCCTTATTCCGGTTCGCGTTGATCTTCTTCCGTTGGATCTTGCAAAACGAGGACACCGACTCTACTGCATCCGCGATGAACGACTTGCTAGGTCGGTCGGCGAGTCTAATAGGGTATGAGATTAGCCCATGCAGTCATTAGCGGAACAGCACCAAAATATACCTGATGATCATCTCATTCACGATGTCGTTAGCCCGCAGGAACGGCATCAACTCCACTGCCTTAGCATAGGCTTTCACCGCTGCAACAGAGCCCCCTTTCATCACAGTCGCAAGTTGCGTCCACCCCTCGAACCTCTGCTTCAGCTTGGGCTTAAACTCCTCTTGAAGATCATCCAAATCGGCGTCACCGGAACCTTCAAAGTCGATAAAGTTGAGCAAATCCGTCTCGTCGACCGGGTCCTCCCCCATCCCGGGCATCCCAGGCATCATTGGAATACCAAATATCATGGAAGCGAAGGCCACAGGATTCGGCACCCCACTGGTAGGGTTGGTCATAACAGCCTTGACCCATTTGTCCACGCGACCCCGACGCCCTTCTGCACTGCTTTTTAGCTTTATGATTTCCTGCAGCTCTTGCTTATGAATCTCTTCGTCGACGTGAACGAAAACACCGCGGATAGCCATTTGAATGGCCACCAGAGTTTCTTGCAGTCCCGTTTCGAGAAGGTGAAGCCCGCGAGCATGATAACTGGAATCACCGAGGACAGCAGCAGCACACTGCAAAGTGACGGAATCCCGGGGGCGAAGTAGATAGGAATACTGATCGAGAAGGTTGGTGATGTTCTTGGGGTTGTTCTTGGACACTTCGATGTTGAGGGCGGCGGCGAGAGTATCTGAGGTATTCCCGGCGACCTCCGAGAGAATCGCCGACGCCCTGAACGCACTCTGCAATGGATCGGCTGCAATTTCCATGATGGTGTCGTGAAGCGGAAGGTCTGGGGCGACCGTGAAAATCTTGAACAGATGGTTTTCGACCAGTTTTCGCAATTCCATGGCTTCTTCGCTGAATTTTCCTTCCCAATGGTCTGAATGGAAGTCGCATCGGAAGATGTCGTATTGAAGCTCCTCATCCTCCTCCGAATCCGACCATGATTCACTCTCAAGAAAAATCTGTGTTGAGTCTTCTTCCTCTTCGTCGATCGCTGCTGAAGAATGAGATAGATATAAATACGACTAGATACGACGGAGAGATAATGAGCTCGCCTTTCTTTCCTCCCCTCAAGAGCCGTTCTAGCACGGGGAAGCCGTAAACAGTCTCGAGGTCCTCGATGATGGTAGTAACGCGCTCTTTGTCTTGCTTTGTTCCCTTGGCAAGCATGCAAAGCGCCAGGTCCCGCCAAATCCAAAGCAATAATCTATGCACGTTTTGAGGTCCTCGTACGCGCAGCTTTGTCATGGTTTCTCCGTGCTTGTCTTTGATGGTCACGCGTATAGGTAGATTCATGAGTTCGCATTTGCATCTACTGGATGTCAGCACCGATATCAATGGACTGAGAGAAGGCACGCACGCTCCGGGATTGGGGGCCACATCCAACTGGCCCAGTATCCCCGATACGAACAACAGACAACTATGCGCGTGCGCGTACTGCACATGGTGCTCATAAAAGGCGCTCCAGACGTCATTCAGCCATCCTGTCAGCGACTGCACAATCTCTGACCCGATTTCTTCGCGCCTTGCCCGATCCCCAAACATTGGCATCTTCGCCTCTTTGTTGAGGACATCCAACAGGTCGTTAACTTGCCTCCGTTTCCCTTTCAGGTCGAGCCTCGGAACGTTTTCATGCTTCGTCCGTACTTTCAAAGCAGATGAATAGACTGTAAACCACGAGGTTAGCACTCGTGTTGTCCATTACGATGGTGTGGCACGATACCTTTCTTAGCGACGTCTGGTGGCAGCTGGTCAAGTACCTGGGCCAGACTCTTCTCCAGCAACGTCTGCTGCGCCTCTGGAGGTATATCGTTGAATATCTTTAAGAATCTGAAAGGCCGAGCGTGAGCTGTACTTTCCATGTGATTAAGGTTATAAGCTACCTAGTGCTCAGAGGTTCCGACATGTTGAAGCTCGAGACGACGGAGAAGGCGAAGAACAAGACCGTTCGGTGCTATCTCCAATATGTCGGTTCTTGCCGGACAGATTTCAAAGTCCGCTTGGCATCCTGCCAACTTTAAATGAGTTGACCCTTCACCAGTTTCACGCTCCTGTGTCAAAGCGTACCGTTATGTCGTACGTTGCTACCATTCATACGGTTTTCCATCCCACTTTATATTCAATAGACTGGTTGACAGACGTCCGTTATCAGCCCAGCGCACCGGATCAAATGTATCTGATTCGGCCCCAGCCATGCACAATCGGAAATTACGTTTTTGTTTTCTCGTAAGGCCTCATCTCCTTCGAGCGTCAACAACAACTCTGACCAGGTTCAACTTGTCCTTATAAGCGGTTATGGGCGGGTCTTTTGCCCATATTAATTGCCAAAAAGCCCTCCACCGGGAGGCAGGGCTGTGAAATTGATGCAGAACATGGCAATATATCGCCCGCGAGGCTGTTTGTTCTGGTTCTGGCAGCTTGCTGTTGCCTCGAGGCAGCCAGCCTTCCTAACCCGGTTGCCGACCTCGTTGCCCAACTGAATGAGGGTTGCAGCCGTTATACACGTTGAAAACGTGTTGTTAGTCTATAGGGCCTCTGTTGGTTCGTATCTCTATCTTCAATTCCCTCTGTCTGGACCCTCACCTGCACCCTTCGTCATCTCAGGTTTCTAATGGCCAGCCATTCCCCTCAAAGAACAAGGAGATCGCAGCCCCTTCAACCTAGCCAAGGTTCGTTGTTCTTTCAGACCCTCTTTCTGCCTTTCATGTCCGCTGCCTTAATCGCAACCGCTCCCATGACGGCGTCGGCCATACCCTGCCCCCCGATGACTGAGATAGCTGTCTCACGATCGTCGATAATATCTTATCCCTTATCCTTGGTATTCTCACTAACAGCATTCCAGGACCCACTCACGCCATGCAGGCGAGGGAGACCTCCCGATCTCCTTCACTTCNGTGACAGACCTCGCACCTTGAAGGCGCAATCTATGCCCATGGTGCCCTCCGTGAACCAGATATACGCTGCCAACGGCGCAGTACCTCCCTCAGCCCAACAAGCCAGCCCGACTATTGCGCCTGGCACAATCCCCGCTCGCAGCCTCCCCGTACCGCCTGATCAAGTTCCGTTGCCTTCGCCGGAGCCGCGTTCCTCGCCTCCATCGAACCAGACATATCCTGGTCCGCAGGGCGGAGTAAATACTCACTTCCCTCGCCCGCTTCGGGGGCCCCCATCGTTCCTTAGACATTTCACCGACGCAGAGGTTGACGACCTGAAAATCACCGAAGTCATGGCCGATATCGAGCGAGCGGACTTGCAGCCGCAGCCTTCCTCCAACACCTATCCCACTAGCTACGGCCCAGGACTACGGTCAGAAACTCCCTCCCAAAAGGACCCCATCGAACGAGTCCGCGCCATGGAAAGAGCGAGCCCAAGCAACCTCGATCTTCAGTCCAGGCGTCAAAGGGAACCCGCCAGGGAGAGCCCCAAGGCTCGAGATCGCCAGCCTACCTCCCCGTCCAATACGGGATATATCCAGCAAAACCAGCATTCTGGTGCCCCCACCCCAGAAAGACGATTATCTCCCAAACCATCCCATATTTCGACGAACGATCAGCAGGCTCAACAACACCCCCNAGAATGTTCTCTATGGTCGCGACTATGCCACACGTGATTCCCCNTGGCGTACCCCGGCGAGCTGGGAACATCGGGACGGATCCCCGCTCTAATCAATCGTATAACCAAACACCTCCACTCCAGTCAAGTGTAGCGCGCACTCCCGACAAGACTCTCCCCCTCCAGGAGGAAGCTGAGGATGAGTTCGGACCATCGTCTAAAGGTCCCTGGAAGGAAACTGGACACGGAGCGTTGGACCGGATCTCGTCTCCTACACCCTCGTCGGACCTCAATCCTGACGGTAATTCCCAGAGATATGACCGCCACAGTGGTCGTGGAGACACCCTCAATGGTCGAGGCATCGACGAGAATGTTGCTCCACAATCCAAAGCATCGGACTCCACGAACCGTTACAGCGATAAGGATGGAGAAGACTCCGGTAGTTACACCCCACGATCGCCGACCGCCCCCCCTTCCAGATCACCGCTCACACGACAAGTATTACCAACCCCCGACTCAACGGACGTCTCCGAAGGTTTCCTCCCGGGTCAAGAGCAGGAACGGCTCCATTGACGGGCTGGGCTTAAGGACCATTGACCCTTCGGCTTTTGATTCGAATGGGCCGTCTTCAGCCGCCCCTCCCACAACCACCTCTGAGCGGTCTTCGTACGTCGATCACCGCCAGCAACAGGACACCCAGTACGCTCCCCCGAAACAGGCCTATCAGCCCCAAACTCAGACGCAGGCGCCTAACCCAAACCCTTCGTACAACTATACACAAGCGCAAGCGCCTCGCGAGCCTCAGGCTAGTAATCGTAACAATGCGGAACGTCCACCCCCTCCTCCGGCTTCAGTTCCCCCTCAATCCAACTATCCCAAGAACGGGTACTACGATCAGGCTCAAGTGTACCCCGACGATTTCCAGACTTATAGCGAAGACCCAGCGTCGTTTTCCTATCTCCACGCGTACCTCGCCTCACCTCGTCCAGATGCGCCGATCCCTCCGACTCCCCATAGTCAGTCTGCTGCTCCGTCACCATCCCCGTTCCCGAACGGATATGGCGGCAAACCGATGCCCGGGTACAGCCCCATCGCTCCTGTGGGGTCGCCCTACCCCTACCCATTCACCCACGTCCGGCGTAACCCACCCGCGAGCAGTGGCTTCTCCCAATATTCCTCGAATTACGATCCAAACCACCCAGCCGCGATCCAAGAACAGCTCGCAAAGCAATGGCAAATCTACCTCCAAAACCAAGTCAACGGCAACATGACAGACTCAACCTTCTCCCCCGCCGCCACTCCGTTCCAGGGCGCCAACTACAACCCCTACGCGTTCCTGCACACTGCGCGGCTTACCCGGCAGCAGAGGGATACCATGAGTTTGCACTCGAGTCCGAGCCACGAGCCGGTGCCGCTGCCGTTGGGGCCYAGGACGGGGAGGAAGAAGGATCTGACCAAGGATCTGCGACACCAGATGGCGAGTCGGAGGAGGCCGCCTCCGCGTGTGGATAGTACGCAGCCGAGGGATACGAGTCCGGAGCCTTCGTCTTCCGGGGAGGAAACTGCGGGAGAGTACCCTCCGACTACCACGAGCACCGAGCCTACTTCGCGCGAGTCTTCCATGACTAATGGCGAACGTGGCGGGAAGGTGCTATCGCCGCTGAATGGGGGAGAGCTGTGGAAGACGACTTCGACAGCTGAGGGCGAAGGAGTGAAGGCGTCTGAAGATGATGATGATGACGAGGATTGGATTGACGAAGACGACGAGGCGGATGATAGTGATTTACTCGATTTCGAGTACCATCCGAATTATATTCCCAATACCGATAAACGTCGTAGGCGTTGGGAGGTTGGTTGGGAGTCGTTGGTGCAGTCGGTAAGAACCTCGTCCTATCCTACTTTATTTTCGATAATGGTTTCTGACTATTTTCCAACAGTTCCAGAAACTGGACCGACAAACCGACACGACAATGGTCGTTCTCGCTGCTCCGCCCCACTCCAACAAGCTCTACTCGATTCGCTCTCGTTCCATCCGTCGAGCACCTGTTCTCCGCAATTCAGCAGCCTTTAGAGAAGTTCGCTCGAGTTTCAAACGCCTCGCGACACAGCGCAAGAATATACGCCCCGTTAAACCGCAATCTCTCGCCGAGAAGCTGCTCGAAACCTCCAGCATGACGGGAGACGGTTCGGACGGCAGCAACGAGTCTCGTGCTGAAGATCTTCGAAAGGCTTTGGATATGGCGCTCGGAAGCTTGAACTACCTTAATGGGATGTACGAGATGCGCGAGAATAGGTGGCAAGAGGAGATGAAGAGGATGCAAGAGGACAAAGAAAAGGCTTCGCTCATTCTGAACCAGGTCTTGGGCATTGCTTCGAGCCAACACAGCCAACCCCAACTCAACTCGGCGCACTCGCTCCCCCCNGCTCCCGATGATGACCATCCCTGGCGGGCCACCGTATCACACATTCCCTCCTTTGCCGAGTTCGTCTTTGTCGATGGCTCAGGCTGTTCCGAGTATTAAGGAGCCGACTTCTGCGAAGACGATGTAGATGGATTATTTACTTGGAGCATTTGACTGGAACTCTAGTTATTATGTATGCACACGTAGGCCGATATGTCACCAATGTACACTAACTTTTACCAAACCCCCCCNAACTTCCTTCAAAACTCAAAATATGTCATGCGTTAGGTTCAATCGAATTGTATAGCACCATGTATTAGATATTATCAGGAACTGTGTCCATCGTTTTATTTCACATACTATGACTTGAGGATGATGCGGATGCTCAATATTCAATCTGAGTCGGCAGCTTGGACGGCATCGAGAAACAAGCCTGATGTAATCTCAATCTGATTCATCCTCCTTGCCTGGTGTCACTCTTCGACGACATAGTCAGCCTGGCAACTTCGCCCTTCATGACAGACACCAACATTGGAGTCGAGCTCGATATCCCAAAAGAGCTGGTTCTCCGAATATTTGAGGAGGGGGGGGGGGNCTCGAGCACACACCGAACTCGCACACTCCCTATGCCTCGTCTCTCGCTGGACGTGCATTCTGGCGTTGCCGAAGCTGTACGATACAGTGGTCTTGGAGACGGTCCAACAGAAGTCCGCGTTTTGTAAGGCTATCAAGCAAAGCATCACTATCCCGGTGACGGGGAAAGACAGGGGGTACGAAGTCGAAGGAGGAGATTCGAGTCCTTTGCACAAGAAGTTTCTCCTAAAGGACCTCGTGAAGAACGTCTGGCTCGGGCCCGTCTCGAACTAGACCCTCGACATATTCCGTCTATGCGACGGGCTGGTACACATCGCGCTTCCATTGGTGAATCTAATTTGGCTGGTGGATAGCTCGTCGGTTGACATCACTCACCCACGACTCGAGCTTGAAAGGGAAGCCTTTGCCAGCAAACAAAACTTACAGCTACTCATTGGAACGGGGGACCAGGAGTTCATGCTCGGGAGCTGGCCCTGGACACTTCGCTGCTACGCAGAGACCTATAGATCCGAGAGGAGATCGCCCCTGTTCAGCAAGATCTCGCATATTCGGTTGGCGGGTTTGCAAGATGTCGGTTCACGTACCCCTCCCAGACTTGGTCACTTCACCAATCTCTCACATCTCGCTATACCCTGTCGTTACCCAAATAACCTCGTTCAATATAGTACTGTCAGTACCAACTCCACTACCACCCCTTCAATAAACCCCACACTCAGAGCAATACTCAACCATCCCCCACTTACCCACCTCGTCCTGATAACGTATTCCGACGTCGAAATATCATCTCCAGAAGGGCAGAACATGATGTTGGAGGCTTTCCGGATTCTCCGGCCCAGTTATCCAAAATTGTTTCTCATAACGATGGAATTTAAGCGTTTGCAGAGAGATTGGGAGCTGGAAGTGGGGGGAGGGAAGACTTTTTGGGAGAAGGCCGAGGAATTTACTGCGTCTCTGGAATTGACGTTGTAAACAGAGCGCACCTGTTTGAGCAAAATTGATCCTGATGAGTATTCGATAATCTAGAGAGTTTGAAAGATCCTTGCTGACTACGTGAGTTGTGGCCCTTCGAACATATGGGGTCCGCATTATGGCCATTAGCGACCCGGAAGGTGCGCGTATCCCGTAGATGATACAGGTTACGAGACCTTGGTTGCCCAAATTTTTGTTCTTCAATGTTTATGCGCAGCAGTCAACGCCAGGACTGTTGACGTGGATCGGAGCATCGTTTGCGGAATTGTTGTTTAGTCTTTGGCTCGAGCAGATTCAGAATTAATTAGTACTGTCATGCTTGCCCCAGAATCAACGGGTGCTATCAGTCTTGCGCGCATGAATAACTGAACTTGGCGAAAGGACGAACAACAATACGCGTTCCTCGGGAACAAAGTAGCGGACATTGCGGGGAAGACAGTTTCAAGGTTATTCCGTCGAGTTAAGACTGTCAGTGTCCTTTTACAATAGAGAGTCCATCTATGTCGATAAAGCCATGGCAAAGGTAACTAAAAAGATGTATATAGTCTTATTATGTCGTGGTAACGAGAAGATACTAACGTTGCTAATGTCCGGCAGATCTTCTACGCAAAAGCCAAATTGTGCACTCGCAACTTACGACAGTGTGTCCAGCTGCGACCAGTCCATGTCGGGACAATTATGGTGCAGTGTTCGGAGATGAGGCTGTCAATCGATTTAATTCTTCTTTCAACGTCGCGAGCTTGGAGAGATCTTCTTTTTGTTTCGTAGCATTGAAGCGCATCTGGATGAGAGGACCTAATTTAAGGATGCATTCAGCTCGACGCCTGTGTCCAACAGTATAGTAAAACTCCAGGAGTTCTTCGCAATGAGCTATTGCCTCTTGGAGGTGGGAGAGTGCACGGGTTTTTCCGTACATGACTTGGAGGGATGCGACAAGGCTGTTGAGCGGGTGTGAGCGCTGTAAATGAGGTGGTGGTTGAAATTCAAGTGCTTTGCGAAAGAGGGAAATGGCCTCCTCAAGATCAGCCAGGGTGGCTGTGCGCCTATGACGATCCATGAGTGCATCACCAAGATTGGTCAGTGAAACTAAGCGATATGGATTAAGAGGTGGTAGAAGTTCGACTGCTTCACGATGCAGGGAAATGGCCTCCTCAAGGTCAGCCATGGTGCCTGTGCATCGATGACGATCTCCGAGTATATTGGCGAGACCGGTGAGTGAAAATGAGCGATCTGGATGAGGAGGTGGTCGAAGTTCTAGTGCTTCACGGTGCAGGGAAACGGCCTCCTCTAGGTCGGCCATAGTGCCTGTGCGCCAATGACGGCCCACAACCGCATTACCCAGACTGTAGAGCGTATACGGGCGCTTTGGATGAGAGGATGGTTGAAGGGGGAGCGCTTCACGATATACGGAAATGGCCTCCTCAAGGTTAGCCATGATTCCTGTGAACTGATAACGATCTATGAGTGCATTGCCGAGCGTGTTGAGTGAATCTGAGCGACTTGGATGAGGGGGTGGCCGAAGGTCAAGTGCTTCCCGATACAGGGAAATGGCCTCGTCCCAGTCCATGGGAGATCTGGTGTTATGAGCGCGCAGACGAACCACCTCGGCCAGACCGTCCATCAGCTCGAGGGAGCTAGGTTGGAGTGCAATTCCTTCACGGTACAGGTGGATGGCGGAATCGAAATCCGACAGTTTGAAGCAGATACGCCCATGGAGCAAATGACGGTTGGAATATTTAAGAGCATACTGCGCAACAGTAGAGATACTGTCACGAGAGGGAATGGTCAGTTCCGGATCCTGTCGCAAATGCTTCAGGTGACACTCAAGGCAACGAAGGAAGAGCCGGACGTGATGGGACGGATGTGCAAAGAAACCTCCGGATCGACTTTGGGAAGTCAGGAAGTCTCGGAGGGAGGTGTGGCAGAATGTAACGGGTATGCTATCCGTCCCTGGAACCTGGATGATTGCTTGCAAGTTCACGAGAGCGTTGACTACCTCGTACGTATGAATTCCGAGGAGCTCTGCGATTCCTGATGTCGGGATGGGTGTAACTAGCAGGGCAATGGTTGATATGATATCGGGGAAGTGGGGGAGGTGCTTGGAGCGGGTCAGTGTCTGTGTGTAAAGCCCATCCAGGCCGGGGTTCATTTCGAGGGCCAAGGGGAGGCGATCCATCGGTGTTGGTGGGTCGTTTGCTTCAGTGTTTGTTGCCATAATGAATTTGAACACTACTGAGGCGAAAATGAATGATCCCCCGATATGTTCGACAAGTTTGCGTCTATCACTCTGGGTAGGCCACTCTCCGTGCTGCTGAACGTATGCTCGGATGACGGGGTTCCGCCTGCAACCATCTTCAAAAAGGATATCTAGGAAGGTGGCGATGTCGTTGTTGGAGCAATGATCCACAAGGTTGTCCAACTTGACCGCTGGGACGTTTAGGCGTGATTGGATATGCTGTTCCACTCGGCTCGTGATGAAAACGCGGAGGGGAATAAGCGGGTTTCCGCTGAAGAACTCCAGCATTCCGTCAATGAGTTCCTGGACTTCATCTTTGTTTTCGCACTCATCCAATCCATCCAGCACGATGAGAAATGGGCCTTGTGTCAATGCCCTGACCCTTTTCTTCTTCCGAACGACCGCTCTGAATGGTGCATAGACCAAGCACTGCATCCGGGCTTGTAGAGAGACACCTCCTTCGTCTTGCATCAGTAATGCTGGGTTGGCTTGTACAGCTTCACGAATGAATGGTTCTGTCTGCGGAATAACTGATGCCATTTGGCTTGCCAGAGTCGTCGCGAGCCTCCATATCCTGCCTCTATCGCCCGCATTTCGGAAGAAAAAGAAGCTGATGACTGGTCTATCCTCCCGTTCGGATGTGTTACAAACCTCCTGAGATATGGAGGATTTGCCAGACCCGACGTATCCGTGCATCCAGCGTACATGAGGCTCCGCATCACTTGTTATTTCGCTCTTTGCCCAGCCGTTAACGTTCTTGACCACCTGTAGCCTCGTGCCAGGGAAGCAAAATGAGTCGGGAGGTGATCGTTTTCGATCACGAGTATGAGACGCATCAGTGATTGGCCGGAGAATGTCGAATAAGCCTGAAGGCAAATTGTTCACGTTTTCCAGAAGACATCGATAAATTCGCCACTTACTCCTCTGCTCAGGGTTGATAACCGAAACGTGCGCCTGGAAACCTCCCTCGACGTGGTAGTTCACCATATGTTCTATGTGCGCATTGTGGGATCCTTGCAAGAAGTTCATGGGCGCTAAACGAAGAACTGTCAGATACGCAGTTATGTAAGAGAAATGACTGTGGAAAGCACGAGCCGCACTGAAACTTACCAAGTTTGATGCTTTCAGCCTCGGGTGCCTCTCTAGGATGCTTGGGGAAAGGATTGTAGAGTAGGTCAACACTGACAGCAGTCACGGAAAAGGGATGGGAAAGCAAACGCAAATAAAAGTCGCGACCATGCATTGTGATCTGCATGGGCACAAAACCATTTCTACCTCACGCTCAGCATGCCAAAGTATCCGTCTCCCATCGAGGATCTGCTCCATTGCTCAAGCAAATGCCACTAGAATAAAAACCATTCAAGTCTCAGTCAAAAGCAATCCAGGAGGATGAAATTCGGACGGTATCTGGAGCTCCTGTGATGGACGTGGTGGCTGCGAGGACGTCCATTGCTAGGATATGTGTTGTTTCTGAGGAACCGTATTCCTTTGTATGTCTGCCTGTCTGCTTTTCTCTGGAGACAAATCAGAGACGGCGTCGACAAAGTGATTGTTTCATGTGGAAGATAGCGTGTTGTGGACGAATCCTGTGCCATGACATTATTTCCAGGACTACTCATACGGCATATTTCTGTGTGCAGTCTGTAGCGAAAGATATGGATACCTTCACGATGTCCACCAGCGGTTTCACTAGACTTGCAACGCCAAGGTACGGGGGCAAGTTTGATCCCCTTCTCGACTGTACTGTCCCCCACAATTCCGTGAAATCGCGAAGAGAGAAAGATAATCACTAAGTAGGTTTGATACTGGCGCGAGGTTTCTTTCCCGCTGAGTTTGGACAACTTCGACGAACTCGGGGGAATGTTTGAACCGAGCACCATCAACTATCGAGACCCGCATAATGTCAAATACAATTCGAGCTATGAAATACGGGACCAGAGAATCGTCCTTCTTTGGGTAGCCTTCGACAACGAATTCAAGTTCAAACGTTCACTCACCCGGATCCTCTTCACGGAAAAGGGCATTCATCCATTTTCCGATATCGTCGTCCTTGAGGTGATTTATCGAGGATGGACATTGGCATTCGTGGTGGGCGGAGAAGGTTGAAACTTGAAACAGGCAATGATCTCATACTTAAACTCACGATATACAGGACGGTCTGGTCCAAACCATTCGGAAGTAGACACCGATCTAGTACGAGATGCCTTTCAATTTGTATTTAAACTCGTTCCTAATGGCTTCATCAGGGGGAAGGGATGCTCTGGCGCGTCCTCGATCCCGCATTGTAAAACCCCCAGATATCCCTAAGAACTCTCCCATAGTTGCGTCTGCTCAAATGGTGCGAAGGTTCCTAACAATTCAATCAAGTAGATCTTGGGACATACTATACACCGAATAATACTACAGTACAATATCTAATGGTTGATACCGATGGAGTGCAAATGGCAGTTAATAATGATACGATGCTCTGTAGAATATGCCAATGCAAGATGCCAAAATGTCGATAACGAGGTCGTGGGTGCAAAAAGGGCCTGGTAAGGCGGTCGAAGATCGAATGAATTTCGAAACGGGCCCCGAAAGGCAATAGAAAGACGAAAGTGGTGGGGGTGCTATGGTGGTCGTGTCGAATAATCATGGCTCCAAGAAATCTGCAAAGGGTCAAAACCGTCAGCCTATGCTGGAGGTCGCAGAGAGTAACGAAATCACTGACCATAGNAAATCCAAAAGCCGTCAGGTAAAGCTATCTAGGCAATGGTGCAATAGCCACCGCTGCCAGAGCTMCCATCGCCTTCGAAGTCGGCAGGAATGTCCTTGTTGAAAACGACGCAGTAGCCGCCAGATCCGGAGCTGCCATCTCCCTCCTTGTCGGCGGGAATATCCTTGGCAAAGATGACGCAGTATCCGCCAGAGCCAGACGAGCCGTCGCCCTCAGCGTCGGTGGGGATGTGAGTGGGCTTGATGGTGGTGAAGGAATCCATTTGAAAAATGAATAAGTAGTCGGTGGTGCTCCGAAGAAGAGACTGTTGTAATCGACGAGGTTCTGTGAGGAACTGGGGAATCGAACCAGGAGTCGGTCCGCTTTTTATAGGCTCTAAGACCAGGAGCTCCACTTCGACACTCTCCCTATTTTTTGTTGAATATTCCCTGCGTGTCCTCTATTGGATTCAATTGGACGAATCGCGAATGAATGAGATTCAAAGGGCATAGACCCGTGCAACAATTATCGATGACATTTCCAGGGCCGCCGATGAAGCAGAACACTGAACATTGACCTCTGCGGTAAGTCCATGAACTGGTCGAGGGCGGCGTGCAGGGATCCTTCCCGATAACAATAAACATGAGCCCTGTCCAGTTGTACAAATTCAGAATTTGTTCATTGTTTTCCGGCGTTCTAACGAAATCAACCGGAATGGGCGTCTCTCCTGGTGCCCGAGGTAGACAATAAGAGCAGATTTAACCAGGAGCTACAGTCATTTAGCGTGGCTAAGCGCCTATGTCATCGTTGAAGCATCAAGGAAGCTGAGAGGAAATCATGCCAAGACTTCCTCAGGCTTACCGAGACTAGGTTTGACAAGGTCGCAGATCCGTTTGGATCAGGCTCGACTTTAACCGATCTCACGCGGAGGCCAGTAGTATCTGTCCAGAAAGTCAAAGCGCAGACAGTCAGAGTGCAAATCCAAAAAGTTTCCCTCTAGAGACTGATTGTTCAGAAAAAATGACAAAAGAGCACGCTCAACTCAATTGAATTGAATTGGATATATCTAGAAGTAAATGTGGTTTGTGAGTAGAACAGTCGTGTTTCACTGAAATAGTCCAAATATGGGCCCAACCTTCCAGGAGTAGTTTAGGTCCGTCGCCGTTTATCGCCCGCGTTGAGCATTGCTAATTATTGTACACACACCAAGCGGGAACATCAATGGGCCATTTTGGACGAACACAGATGAAGATGTCCCGGGAGAGAAATCTGCGGGTGGACCTTTTGAATTAAAGACCTTTTTGTTACTTAGTTGACCAATCTGAGGCTGCTTGGGCCGCTACACCCGCAAAACAAATATTGCGTTCGAAAAGAACTGTCGAACGCCGGAACGAAGGTTTATCTGCCTATCCTCTGTCCTGCATCGAATAAAGGGTTGAGATTTTCAAAGTACAAGCCTACATCGCCAAGCTAGTAAATAGAATAATAAGATCATTTAGCAGCAAATCTCTCCATAGCCTTTACAAACAAACCCGGAGTTTCAGAAAACCATCGGAGGGTCTGACAAAACTTCTCATGACACTCTTCGAAATGAGCTTGGAGCACCTTTCTGGATGTATCTGAGTCAAAGTGCACGAATTGACGGTCGGGGGATGCCCTGTATATAGCCACATAACATATTGGTCAGTAATCGACAATCGATAGGTGATGGATGCAGATGGGGTGGAGAAGGGGGAAGAAAAGAGAGAGAGGAAGAGATTGAACGCACTCGCATATCCGACACTCGAGCAAATTGTACGCCCAGGTGCCGTCGAAGACAAACTTGACGCATTCTTCCGTCATCCATAGCTCATGGCTCTCGGTAATAGTATTAGTGCATGTCTTGCTACTACCAGCAGAGACGTTGAGCTCAAGTTGCTGTTCAGAAGGGGGTTCGTGAGGCGCATTGGCATACTGCTCGTGCTGCAAGTTCATGTTTATTCCGAGTCTAACTTGTGATTCGTTACTTGAAGTTGCTGTTGACACCAAGCACGGTGAATGAGTTCGAGTCTCGGGGCTTTGATTTGGAGATTGTAGAGCAGGTTCGATTTCGTCCATCTCGACGTCAGCGTCTCCATCTTTCGAGGTCCGAGGAGTTGGGTCGGCAAATTGCAAAGAGGGTTCTTGATGCTGTGACTGTCCAGGGAGTGGTGTAAAACCTGCGCCTTGTAGGCCCTCGGTTGACGTTTGAACTTCGGCGTCTTCATACTGCGTGGTACTAGAAGGAGAAGATTCAACAGTGGTACTGGCTCCATCCGCCGACGCTGGATCTGGTGGCACTTCAACATCACCTCCAATGTGTAATGGACTAGCCGTTGGAATCTGGGGGAGGCTCAGCCATCTAATACCAAGTACTAGGCAGATTCAAATTCAAATCAGCCTACCTTGAATATCTCATACAGCTGTTCCGGAAAGACAAGCGGAGGACACGAAGCGCAGACGTCTTTATGCCTCGTATACTGATCCCAGCAGCTTTTAACCGTCTTACTCAGAACAAGATTCTCCGCTTTCAACGCGAGCAGGGGATCACTTGTATCCGACTCGACGGTTTGAGTGGCAACTGTGCTTCTAGGTGGAGCTCCTTTCGACGACGACGCCGACAGAACGGCATTTTTGCGCGACTTCTTTCCGCCGTCAGTTTGCACTGGCCTCGCTCGATAGTCTTTAGATACATGGGGGGCTTCCTTTTCGGCCAGGAGCTCGGAAACGATTTTGAGGAGGGTAGGTACGTTGATTGGGAGTTTTATTGTGCCGGTGATTGTCGCTGAAGTTGCGTATACGACTGCAGGCTCGATTTTGAATGAAGAGTCAGAGAACAAGCGACTCAGCTGTAGGAGAACGGTTGAGCTCTCCTTTCGCGTGATAGCACGTGAAGAATGAGATTTACTGTTTGGGCTTAGGTGAAGCGTCTCAGCTTTGCTTTGGAATAGAATCGTAGTACTCACCAGTCGCAACCTGTGCCATTTCCTCGACGTAAGGCCTTAAGGTTTCGCTCTCTGTTTGTGGTTGGCGCTGATGACGGTCAGCACCAACACAGCGGATCGTGAAATGATGGGAGATTGCCACAGTAATTTCGGGAGCGATCCGTTGGCCTCAAGTTAAGCTTCGAGTTCCTGCTAATGTCACATAGAAGACAGCGATGCCCTCGACTCCCTGAAGAGCCCGTCCTGATGTCTGCCCCGAACTGGGTTCTAATTCCGGACTATCTGGCCTGAACCTTCAAGCCAGATATTGCATGGTTCCTGGAGAGTGAACAAGACAGTCTAAGCGACTTGCTCGCCGGACATTTTTCGCCGATTTCTTCTCGCTAGACTGGAGGAGCAAGAGCTGAACAACGCGTTATTGGACTTGTCCGGTCGCAATATCGGCATTTACGGGATGGGACCTGTAGTAATATTGCAGGGCTAGGGACACGTCCCGCGCCGGTACCACTGGGATAATATTGGTATGAGGGTGTCTAGACGTATGTCTTTTGACTGATGACGGAGTAGCTCACAGGCACCTAAATAAACTTTTAGGCAGCTTGTTGAATACCCCATCTCATTTCGTGCTGGGTCTTTGACTGTTTTTAGTGACGGGCCGCAAATACTCCTGACGTGATAGGCTTGACAAAACGCTGCTCCAGGCACCGAAGGAAGCCTGATCTCTGGGCTCTCACTCTCCCAAACTACCCTAGCTACCATACGTGGTTAACAAGGGTCTGCCCATGGCTGCTTATAATTCCCAGCCGTTGAGATTGGACCCCAACAGCCACCTCCCACACCCCGCCTTTGTCCAAACCAGCCGTCGCAATAAGCGGCGGCGATGGAGGCCCTATTGGAACGAATGGCCCCAGACTCAAGCCTGATCCAGCACTTGACCCGCACAGACGTCGCAGCTGCCACTCTTTCCTTGGCTCTCCTCTTCAGCTACTTCATTCGCCGCCGTCGCGGTGCTCGTCGTGTCAAAACAACGAGCTTGAAGGGACCTCAAAGCTACAACTTCRTCGTGGGCCTCTTCCCCACCCTCGTCCGCTCAGAAAACCCAGGTGCCATCGTCGAAGGCTGGGTGCGCGAGTACGGCAGGGTGTTCGCTGTGCCCACGGGATTCGGGAGGAAGAATGTGACGGTTGCGGATGTGAAGGCTGCGAACCATTTCTTGGCCAGGGATACGGGGATTTATAGGCAGACGGCGTTTGCTAGGGTGTTCATGGAGAATTTGGTGAGTAGATTGCGAGTGGAGATGACAGAGTCAGCGACTGATCGATGTTGTGTAGTTTGGCAACGGGATTCTTGTTGCAGAGGAGGAGGATCACCGGAGGTGAGTAGTGAGGATATCCTCCTTAGAATTAGGGAATTGACGATCTAAATTAATATTAGGCAGAGGAAAGCTCTGACACCCGCGTTCAGCATTGCTGCTATCCGTGGATACCTCAGCGTTTTCTACGACTCGGCGTACAAGGTAAGGACTTGGAGTTGCAAGTAGGGCTTCACCTCGCAAACTTATAGTTATACGTTGCAGATGAAATCCGCATGGGAGACGTTACTCGATAACGGGGAGCCGACTATCGAAGTCCAATCCTGGTAAGCCCTGGATCCTTCAACCCTTCAGACGGACCCAAAGCTGAAAAAAGACTTAATTACTGGCCACAGGATGAACCATGCCTCGTAAGTCACATCCTCTTCCGACCGGAGTCAAACGTCCGCAACGAGCTTACAATCACTCTCCATCGCTCCCTTACCATCAATAAAGCCTGGACGACATAGGCATAGCAGGATTCGGATACGACTTTGGTGCCCTCGACGGTAAAAACCCTGACGTCGTAAAAATATTCCATGCATTCGAACGTCCCGAAACCTCCGGCTGGGTTTCCCGAATTCTCTTCCTCCTGGGACCCGTGTTGCCTGTGCTCCAAAGGTTGCCGGCGAAACATAATCGCATGATGAGGGGGATCAAGACGTCTATGGCTGTGGTTGCTGATAGGCTTTTGATGCAAGGAGGAGAGAGAGGAAAAGCGGCGGAGTCGAGGGATAAGTCGATTATGGGGCTGCTGAGTAGGTCTTCCAGTGTCCCTTTCTTGATTATGGTGACCGATACCTTTCCGGTTTGTAGTCAAGGCTGAAACTGCCTCTGAAGGGCTGACGATGTCGAATGAGGAGGTGCTTGCTCAGGTACGTTATGATTTTTTTTGATTGTATTGTCGAAAGAAATGCTGATTATAGCGTTAGATGGTTGGTCTATATACTGTTCTCATGAGAATCTGCGAGTCTCATTCAATCATCCGCGACGATAGAACACACTCTTGTTCGCTGGTTACGAAACGACCTCAAGTGAGTCCGCATCTATATACTCCTAAGACAATAACCTGACCATCTCCAAGTCAGCTTAACGGTACGTACGCAGTAGTCGTTCGAATCCTGCAGCAGTCAATAACCAACATGCTCACTACCCTAATATACAGTGGGCCCTGATCGAGCTATGCAAGGACCAAGAGAAACAACAAATCCTCCGCAAGGAACTCCAAGCTGGGGGTGGTGACCCGACTTGGGACCAACTGAACTCTGCGACACAGCTGCCCTATCTTAACGCTGTAGTACAAGAAACGTTACGGTTGCATCCGCCGTTGGCTGGGATTAGTAGGGTGGTGAGTACCCGTTCGTCTGTCCATCCAATAACCAATCGCCTTCTCCGTCTCTCACTTCAAATAAATGCTCACCGATTGGCTGACGATTATTATTTAAAATAATAGGCTTCAACCGACGACGTAATCCCACTCTCCGATCCCATAACCACAGTCGACGGGGTCGTGACCTCGCAAATCACCATTGCGAAGGGCACGGTGGTGAACTGCCCCGTTGCGTACCTGAACCAGGCCGAGGAGGTGTGGGGTCCTGATGCGAAGGAGTTCAAGCCTGAGAGGTGGTTGGGCGACTCTGATAGTGGCGAAGACGGGCTGCCGGAGAGTGCGAGGATGATTCAGGGATATCACCATTTGTTTACGTTCTCAGATGGGCCGAGGTTGTGTCTTGGGAGGAATTTCGCTGTGGCGAACTTTAAGGTGGGTGTTTTCATTTACTATGGAGGATATAATTTTATTTAACTAACAATTTGGTTGGTATTTGCAGGCGACGCTCTCTGTGCTGATTAGGAATTTCGCGTTCGAGTTGCCGGACGGTGTCGATACGAAGATTGCAAGGCATAGAGGAATTTTGCCGAGGCCCAAGTTGGAGGGCGAGGAGGGACCGAATGTGAGGTTGGTTGTGAAGAGGCTTGAGTAAATAATCGTATTGGTCGAATATGCATGCATCTATCACCGACTCACATACTTATATATACCCCATATACGTACATTGTATCACTGAATCTACGAGCACAATCTACTCATTTACCTATCTATCGATCGATGTCATGACTGAGGGCTGGCATTGCCATTAGCGACCTGGGAGATAACACACTCTCGAATGAAATAATCATGGAACCTATCGTCCTGCGTCAACTCGGGATGAAAGGTCGTCAAGAAATGATTTCCTTGACGGAGGGCGACGAAAATCTTGGGTTCGTTTGAGTGGTCGGGGGAGGCGAGGGCTGGAGGAAGCAAAGAGGGCGATAAGGATGCCACTACTTGGATTGGGGGGTCGGTCGGTGTGGGTTTCAATTCAACTACGACCTGTTAGACAGAGAGATGGATTTTTGATCCGTTAATTTTGTTAGTTTTATTTATAGTCGCAACGACGTACTGGTGCACGGATGAAGACGCCTTGGAAAGGAATTTCTGGGTTGGTGAGGCCGGTGACAGTAAGATCCGCTTCGAAGGATTCGACCTGAGTCACCGAACCGTAAGTGTCTGGCAGAAAATAATAAGTGCAGTAGCAGCTCACTTGAGAACCCCAACCGTTTCTAGCGATGGATATGGACATTCCCCCGAGGACCTCTTGTCCACCTTTCTTTGTGTTTTCGACAGTTTGAGCGAGGAGGATGGCACCGGCGCAGGTGCCCCAGACCGGTTTCTCAACGACAAATTTTCGAAGAGGCTCTAGGAGACCGGAGAGTCTTGCAAGCAGTGCAATGGTGGTGCTCTCTGGACAATGAAATGAAAACCCCTCTATTAGATAAGGCCTAGAAGGAGAGAAAATGTCAGTGTTCGACGCACCTCCACCTGGGATGACAAGCGCATGGCATCTCCCTAGCTCCTCTGGCGTCCTGACCAAGACGATGTCCAGCCTTTTGCTTAAATTAAGCCTGCGGAGCGCAGCCTCGTGCTCCACAAAGGCTCCTTGCAGCGCTAGAGAGATAGATAAACAAACAGCCTGAGTGTTGCTACAAGAGGGAAAATGAACAGCGCACCTAGAATGCCAACGACTATAGGCGATCCATTTGCACTCATCTTGGTTGGGAGTCAGTCGAATCGATTGCTAGTTTTTCTGCGGAATCGATCCCGGAAAAAGAGTCGAGCACCGAGCTCCGATTCCGTGGTCCTTCCGGATAAGGAACTTGAAGACGCTGCGCTACGGGGGCTGTTGTCCTCTGAAGAGTGTATTGTAAGGGAGATCGACGGCCATGCTGGCCTCGTTGTCGTCGAGCATGGCTTCGGCGTCGCAGGAAAGAAAGGAGCTCATTGTACCAGACAATGGTAGCCGGGCGTGACTCGTCTGGCTCGAGCGCGGGATATGTCACATGTGACTGTGTCACCGGCAAACGTGACTCACCAGGGACAAATCTGCTTACACTGCACTCTGCTTACGCTGCACGCCCACCCACCTTGCTCACAACCGCCATGTCCGACCTCGACGCTGATTTGTACGGAGGTATGTACCCGGTCTGCGTCTTGGAGCCCTGCTAACCCTCTTTGCAGACCTCTACGGTAACGACGAGACCGATTTCACTGAACAAAACCTAGAAGACCAGCCCCAGGAATCCGCCGCGTCAGAAACAGGTGCAACAGAGAGCAGCACACCAACGACGGCCACCATCGACACCAGGACCTCCTCTCATGACGCAACGACCTCAGAATCCAACGGTACCGCATATACCTCGACGACGACTGGCCTCCAGACTCAGACCAAAACGACACCGGTAACATCATCGGCCACCTCATCAATCCCGACATACAGCAGCTCGACTCCGCCCTCACAGCCCCAAAAGATTCCTACTTATGAGCAGCCCATTCCATCAGGCGGTGCTTCTATCAGCCGACCTGACAGTACAGGTCTGCAGAAGATTCCCGTCAACGAGAGGTCGGTAAGGCCCTCTGAGATGAAAGACGAAGGGTGAGCAAAAACATTTCTTTTACCACTAATTTCCTCGCAGGGGAGAGAAAAGAGAAAGTCAAAATGCACGTTGGGATACTCTGGTGGCTGTCGCGTCGTCGTATTTTAGACTCCCAGGTAGTCAGTCGTCGCAGTCTAAGCTAGCTCTAGCGTATGCGTTGCGTTGCCTCCGTGCAGTCTATTTACTCCGCCACATCAACGAGCACAGTAGAGTTCTCCCYTTTTTCTCTTTTTTTTCTCCTTAKAACGTCCGCCTCCTCTTGTTTA